>JAEIFU010003280.1:0-30775 GCA_018904235.1 Lordiphosa stackelbergi | reverse complement strand
GTACAATATTTTCACTTCAGAACCATTCAACAGCTTACAATCTAAAGTTTCCGATAAGTGCAGGTGTGTTATGTTGGTCTGACTATTAGCCTCTCCCAGGTGGACCTCCTGTTAGAGTGTGAGTATTGTTTAAACCTGGTTACAGTCTCCAGCTCGGCATCATTTAAAAACCATTTATTCGGCTTTGAACGTTCGATTTACGGCCAAATCTTGCATAATATTACCTTAGTGTATGCACGTTTTATCTGTAGACTCCTGATTGACAGTAGTCGTAAAGCTCGACCATCATGCTCTGGAGCATTTCAGAGGGGGGGGAACGTCGTCATCAGCGTACATCAAGGTCTTAATGTTTGCAACCATCAACATCCTCCTCGAGGCAAGATACGATGATATATCGTCGATGTATAATGAAAACAAGCTGAGGCTGAAGAGCATCCTTGTTTTGCGCGCCGGTGTTGTTTGAGGCCGGTCAAAGGAAGCTCACATCCGTCCCATACAGAAAAGCGATTATTTTTCATACACGGCGTATTTTACTCCCAATGACTTGGCTTTTTAATATAAGCTATGACGGTTATCGTGTGAAATGCTGGCCTTAATTGATAAAGCAAATATGGGTATTTTCCTGTCTGGGTAAGTTGGAAGCTATCCTGAGAGCACGAACACGGCTTATCGACTTCAATGGTATCCACGGCGGAAATAACTGGAGATTATTAGGATACTATTTTCAGATACCAGTTGTGAAGCCGTTTTTAGCAAGATGAAGGGTGAAAACTGTAGTTGAATTTAGGCGCGATATTCCTCCATAGTTTCTCCTTTAATGTTAATCACCTTTTGTATTGAAGGAAAATTATGCTTTTCTTAAAGCAGCTGGGAATGCAGGATGGGCAACAGGACTAGCCGGCTGGTAGCGTTAGTCAACATCTCAATACACATTGGGGAGGCATTTTAGCTTTCTACTGGAGGAATACAGTCGACCACGGGGGGCTTTGTTTGTTTTTGCTGCCTTGATCTGACTCTATGGCTAAATCCAGTGTTTCATCTTGTAACGGAGTAACAAAGGCAATTTTGGTTGTTCGGGGTTTCTACAAAAAGCATGGATTTAAAGTGCTTTCTGCAAGTTTAGATGCTGCCTGAAATTAGGTTTTTATGAAGAGGCCCATTGCTTCTGACCAATTTTGAAATCTTTCTTCTCAATTAGACCAGCCTTTGGGTTCATTCTTGGTAATAGTGCTGCTGCTCATTTAAGCATCGCAAGTGATTTATAAATTAAATATTGGTCATCAAGTTCTTACTTGTCCTGCATTATGTTCCAAAAAGTGTCATCACTAGTTTGCTTAAAATGGTCACACTGTCTGGTCCAATTAAAATTCCCTTTGGGGGAATTTTACATTTCCCTTTGGATTTAAGTAAATAGCTTCATTCAGCTGCATTTTTATTTACTTTTACTTAAAATTAACTAGTTTGTGGCCATGCCAGATGACACCACTGACACCACAACGGATGCCAAGGCCCAGAAGCTGGCAGCAGCCAGGAAGAAGGTAAGTTAAACAGTTGAGGCCAAAAGTAAAGTTGCGGCTTTTTGTGACGTGGACAAAAATATATGGATTTGTTTACAGCTCAAGGAGTACCAACAGCGCCACAACAACAACAACAACAGTCACTCCGCTGCCTTGGGTGAGCCTGAAACCGTGAGCCTAGCCAGCAGCTGTGACAGCGAGGGAGCCGTAGCTGAGGCTCAACCCGCCCCCAGTACAAATGGAGGGGTGAATAATGATCCTAACTTGCAGGCCATTCAACTGCTAATTGCAGAAAAAGGTCAACTCAATGCCGAGTTAACCAAATGCCGTCTCATGTGCCGTGAGCGTGACTTGGAAATGGAGGAACTAAGCTTGTCAGCTTCACGTTTGGAGCCTTTGCAGGCACGTGTGGACGAGCAATATCAACAGAATGTGCAGCTCCAAAAGAAGTTAAGCGAAACGCAAAACCAAATTGAAGATCAGCAGGCACATCTTGCCGAAATGGAAGCCCAACTAAAGCAACTGCAACTGCAGAACGAGGAACAGCAACAGCTGTTGGCCAGCAAATCCAACGAATTGGAAATGGCCCAACTGCGCTTGCGTCAGCTCAACGATGAGTCGCAGCTGGACAATCGCGTGGAGGCCCTAACCCAAACCCAGTACATGTACGAGCAGCAAATACGTGATCTGCAGGCCATGGTGGGTCAACTTAGCCAGGACAAGGAACAGGCCTCCACTCAATACCAGAATTATGTGCAACATCAGAGCAGTGAACTGGCCAAACTGAATGAGCTGAACGCAGAGTTGCAGCAGGATTTGGGTCAGTTAAAAGAGAGG
Organism: Lordiphosa stackelbergi; assembly: GCA_018904235.1. NCBI lineage: Eukaryota > Metazoa > Arthropoda > Insecta > Diptera > Drosophilidae > Lordiphosa > Lordiphosa stackelbergi. The sequence continues at coordinate 28,421 of JAEIFU010003280.1, read as the reverse complement.
GAACGTCAGCTGGTGGAACATGTCAGTGGCTTGGAGCGAGAGATACAAAAGAATCTCAGTCTACAGGCGCACTTTAAGGAGGAGCAACAGCAAGAACGGCAGGCAAATGAGCAAACCACAGAGCTAAACGAGCTTAAGGAGCAGCTAAGCGATTTCCAGTTTGAGCGTCATGAATTCCAGTTGAAAATTAAGTCCCAGGATGATCAACTGCAAATCAAAGAGGCCGCTCTAGCCGAGCTGGAGGAGCAATTGGAACGTCTACAAACCGAACAGCCAGATCAAAGCAAACTACTGGCCACCATGGAGTCCGACAAGGTGGCAGCGTCGCGTGCTTTGACACAAAATGTGGAAATGAAACAGCAATTGGATGAACTGGAGAAGAAATTTGTGCAATTAACAAATGACAAGGCCGAGCTGGTTATTAAACTGGATGCGGAGGAGTTTGCCAATCGTGAGATGCGTCAGAATTTTAACACCCTGGAACAGAGGCTGAAGCAGAGTGAGGAACGTTTCAAGTTCAAGGATGAGGAAATGATAAGGCTTTCACATGAAAATGTGGAACTGCAAAGGCAGCAAACGGAGGGTCACAGACAAAGGGAACATGTGGAGGAGGAGGAGGAGGACAGCCAGCAAGCATTGACAGATTCTGTGGCCCTACCCACAGCAGAGGCGGTGGAGAAGCTGCAGCAACGTTTCACCACTTTGATTAGCCAGGTGAGTGCCCCGAATCTGAACAAAACCTATATAAAATCTCATTTTCAACAGGTGGCCGATTTAACCGAGGAGAAACTCAGCCTGGAGCATTTGGTGCTACAGCTGCAAGGTGAAACCGAGACCATAGGCGAATATATAGCCCTCTATCAGACCCAACGACGCATGCTCAAGCAGCGCGAGTACGAGAAAGCCAGCCAAATGCGTCTCCTGCAGGCCGAACGTGAACAGCTGCGCGAAAAGATTGAAGCCCTCAATCAGCTGGTGGTTAGTCTGGGTGTGGAGCTACCCCCGGATGAGAGGTCCATTTCCCCTCCCATGGATAAAGTGGACAGTGAAAATTCCCAACAGATTTTGAATAGAATACAGGGTATTATAAGCGAAATCAAGGAAAACACAGAACAATCGCCCACAAAAGCCTTGTCCACGGATAACCACAACGGCCAGTCGCAGGTGGATCACTTAAACTGTTGCTTGGGAAAAGAGTTTGTGGTTTAAACGGGGATTCCCTTTAACCCTTTGTTTATAATTTATTAATGCTTAATAAAAAATTGTATATTTAGCCAAAAATTAAGTTAAAATTAAAGTTATATATGTTTTTTATCAGATTTAAATGGTGTTTTGGGAGTCAAGGGTAAACTATTCCATTAACTATAAATAAAAATAGTTAACTCTTCAAAATATCACAAAAAATTTATTTAAAAATAACCCTGAGGTGTAAACCAGGATTTAATTTACCATGATTACAATCGGTACCGGTTTTTCCATCTTTGTGTTTCAAATAATTCTAAAGATCCCAAAATAGTTTCTACCTTTGTACAATCATTTTTTTTTTGTTTATTAAATAACAGGAACACAACTCAAAACTTAAGGGGGTCTTCTCATTCAAAACCCGTTTTTTGGACCCTTTTTAAAAAAATCTTATTTGAAAACGCAAAGAATAATTGAAAACTTTTTTTATTTATTGTATTACAAAAGGTTCAAAGTAAATAAAAAAAATTTTTTGCCTAGATACGAGGCTGTTCAAAAAGTAATGAGACTTCAAAGTTGGTGGTGAAAAAAGGTGTCGTCACGGCGCGCCACACGACGGGTTATAATCAGTATAGATGTAATTCTCGGGTGAACCTCAAACTTAATTTTGATTTTTTTGACAAAATGGCGGCCATTCAAAAAAAAAATTTCAATTTCGGGCTTTTTTTTTTGTAGTTTAGTGTAAAAAAAAAATAGTAAAAAATTTTTAAAATTATGGTCGAGGTTCACACGAGAATGGTGACAATTCTGCGTCGATTCCACTTTGTTTCATGAAAATCGGTTTAGATGAACTGGAGATATCATGGCCGCCAGTTCGAAAAACGTGGTTTCGAGATAAACGCGTTTAAAGTTTGAAGTAATTTTTTTGGAAAAAAAAAATACAAAAATGTTTAAATGCAGTTTTAAAGAGCAGACAATTCTCCGTCGAATTCACTTTGTTTCATCAAAATCGGTCCGGTAGAACCGGAGAAAACTTAACTCATAGGTCAAAATACGAGGGTTTCAAAAAAACCCAAAATTTTTTTTTTCAAGAAAAGCAGTTTTGCTGGTATCAAAGTTATTTTTTTGGCAAAAAAAAGAAAAAATTGACAAATTAAAGTACGCAATTAACAAAAGGAGGTAATTCTGCGTCATTAAAGCTTTATTTCATCAAAATTGGTTCAGTAGATGTGAAGAAAACTGGCCAGGTAGTCAAAAAAGGGCCTTTGAAAGAAAATCTAAAAAATTTCAGATATTTTTTACTTACAAATATTAGTCGGCGATGCCAGCTCCATACAGGCCACCTTCCTCTTTTTCGTAGAAACTGCTTTCTGCTGCCCTCTCTGCTCTGCGAGCCGTTCTGCCAGCTTTTGATGATGCCGCAGCTCGAGTCTCTGATCGGTTCAATCTGTCTTCATTGCGAGATAGTGCGTATTCGTATGCGTTTTTGCCAATCGCAATACCCATCAAACCCATAATTTTAAGTATGGGTATAAAACCGTCGTTGAAGAGGCACGTTGCAATGAAATTGGCCACTTCGATGGTGCGTGCGCCTGAGTTGATGAGTTTGGGCGAAAGTGACCAAAGAATAGAATTGTAGGACTCATTGGAATTCTGAGTTTCAGATCCAAGGCATCTTTCAAGCAAAAATATCTTATTTTGACGAAGACCTTGCTTCATAAAAAAGGCTGTATCTTCTAAAGTATTTCAAATTTCTAAAAATCCTTTTAGGGGCATATTCACAACTACCCAAGCTATAAATAAATGCAAAAAAAAAGTCGAAAAAAAAGTTGCTCAATGAGAAGACCCCTTAAATTTCATTTTTTTTTAAACAAAGTTACATATGGGCATTTCCACAGTCGCGAACGCGACAATCGTACGCCATTAAAGTGCAGAAAAATATAGAAGACAAAACGAATTTTTGATTTTGTTTCTATTTTTTGGTGGAATTTTGATAGCAGTATATTTAGTGCAAAGGGGAGGTTCAGTCGATTTGACGATTAAAATATACTTTAAAAAAATCATGGGATTTATCACGCGACAAAAATGGAAGTCGTTTTCGACTGCATCTAAAAAAATTCATAAATCTGCGAAAGTTAAATAAATATTTTGAAGCAGTTAACTTTTAAATAAAGGGGAATAATGTAGCTTTTTATTGAGTGCAATCATATGCAATTATTTACATTAGTTTTGTTTTTATAAGCTTTAATATTATGAAGAACGCGACATTTATCACGCGACATCTTGAAAAAAGCTAACAGGGAAATGGACATTTCTTCGGTATTCAGGCTAATTTTTTATAGTAAAGAATCAGAAAAGCTGTACTTACATTTTAAGATTTATTTGGATTTTTATTTTCAATATTATGTTAAGAAAAATCATTTAAAAAAAAACAATTTTTTTCAATCTCGGTGGACCTTTCTGTGGAAATGCCCATATATTCATTATTTTTAACATCAAAAATCACCGTTCCCAAACTCTCCAACCTTTGGCATCCCTAGTCCATTTTCTTGTTATTTTAGTACGTACACCATACGGTCACACTGTGTTGAGCACTGTGTTTTGTTTTAACGAAAAAGACCCCAAAAGCAAACGAAAAGAATTAGAAATTGCATTGCAATTGTGCTTAATAATTAATTAAACAACCATAATCAATGTTACAAAAGTTTAGAAAGTAAGCCCTCCCCAACTACGTTGAAAGCCTTGTGCGTTTCGCTGAGTGAGAGTAGTAGGCTTTGTGTATAAGTATGCGTGTGTGCTTGTGTTTGTGTAAAAAAAAAAAAACACGATGAAAAAAATTATTAGTCAAATTTGTTGTTTGTTCTACACCTACATTTGGCATTTTATGCATTTTTGCACCAGTTAAACACACCGCATACTAAAACCAAAGTTAGTAACTGAGCTGGGCGCGAAATATGTGTATCCACCCTCCTCCTCTCTCTCGCTCAACCGAGCCACCTGTCCAACATTTACCTGAAGATTTGTGTGTTTGTTTTTCTTAATAGAAATTTAAGCTGATTGAACAAGCGAGCAGAGAACGGCAATTGTACATAAAAAGTGTAAAAGCAGCAAACCCGCTTCAAGGTGAGTTGGTTTTTGTTTTTGTTGTAAAAGTGTAAATGAAGTGATACTTTCCCCCCGCCAGTTAAAGGTTATCGATAAGTCTTATCGCCCTAATACCTGCCTGGCGCCTACACTAGTTAGTTTTGATAACTCATACAAAAGCCATTCGAAGCTTTTCTTTTTCCAAAGTTTATGTTGTCTAGTGTAATTAGTCCAAATTGTATGGAATGCAACTCTTATAACGTATCTTATCGCTTACTTTTTCGCACAAGCATTTCGTGTCGTCAAAACATCATCCCTTCCCTTACCGCAGCGCCACCCCTCCCCCCGCTGAAAGGTGCAACAAACTCTTGCTGCTTTGATTTTTATCACCGTTTGCCGGCAACTGCACTTTACGGTTTTGTATTTGTCGCTTTCATTTTAATCACATTAAGCAAAGCGCCTCGCACGCGACGCATGACGAAAGCGTCGGCAACCTAACCTACCCCCCCAACCAACCACCCCTTCCACAGACAGCACTGACCTACAAAAAGTGCATTGGCGCTTGGCGACTACAAAAAAATGAAGCAAAATCTAAAAACGGGAAGGACAAACTTAACTTTAGCTGTGATAATTAATTGTTGCATTGTAAAGTTGTATGTCCATATTATAATGGCTGGAACAAACTATCTTTGGTAGTATCATTGCTCTTCATGCTCCTAGATGTTCTAAAGGCAATTCAAACCTTTGTTTCCTTTGTCTATTGGAAATAATTTTCCACATATTTTATGTAGTTTCAGTCCCTAAGGACCGTAAGGTCTTCTATTCAAAACTTACAAAAGATGTGGAAAAGCAACGGACTTATCCAAGTACTCTACTGCTGGTGCAAAATTTCAAGCCCAAAATCGTATACAGGGTTGCCCATATTCGACGGACCCATCTGGCAACGCCATAACTTTTGACAGAGATGTCAGATCGCTTAATGACATACCGCGTTTGAAGCGTCAGACCAAGCAGATTTTTACCATGGAACAGTACACGCCACGCGAGCGCTCTGAAATAGTTGAAATTTACATTCAACAGAACAAGTCAATTGTGAAAACTCAACGTGCTTTTAAAAAATTTCACATTTTCACATTTCACATTGAATGGGACCGTAAATAAGCAAAATTGCCGTATTTACGCCACTGAAAATCCTGAGGAGATTCAAGAAGTGCCTCTTCATGACGAAAAAGTCACAGTTTGGTGCGGCGTTAGTGCGAAAACGGTCATTGGGCCGTTTTTCTTCCAAAATGAAAATGGCCATGCTGTTACCATCAACCAGGAGCGTTATCGCGACATGATGACCAATTTTGTGATGCCAATTATTCGTCGAAAGCGTATGAGGCAGTTCTGGTTTGAACAAGACGGCGCTCCACCGCACACAAGTCGCATAACAATCGATTTTCTGAAGAAATTGTTTCCGGGCCGTTTGATGTCGAAAAGTGGTGATTTGGACTGGCCACCGCGTTCGCCCGATTTGACGCCGCCTGACTTCTTCCTGTGGGGATATTTGAAGTCAAAGGTTTACGTTAACAAGCCAAGGACCGTAGAGCTCAAACTGAATCCGAAAGTCGAAACGATATAAAAGGAATACAAGGTAAATATCTATCAAATAGTAAACAAACAATAACAAATAAAATTAAGATTGCTAAAAATCTTATCTTTTTCTTTGATTTTTAAAAAAAAAACATGGGTCCGTCGAATATGGCAACCCTATGCCCCTGTACAGAGTTCTTTTTCTTCCCTGTTCTATAAACAATGCTGTATTACTTTCAATCAAACTACCGTACAGCAACTATTCCTATTTCCTCAAATCATGCCGCCCAGATAAGGTGACATCTTTCTTACAACATTTCTGTTCTCCTTTTATATCACCGCACCAGTATGGATTCGTTAAAAACAGATCCATTACTACAAACCTACTAGAATTTACTTCTTCAGTGATTCATGGTTTCACTCAAGGTAAACAAACAGATGTAATTCTTACCGATTTTAGGAAGGCTTTCGACAGTGTCCCTCATTGTCTTCTGATTCTGAAATTGCGTCTTCCGTTGCGTCTTTCCGCTAGGGGCTTCTTAATTGGATAAAATCCTATCTCCAGTCTAGAACTCAGAAAGTTGTATTTAATAGTTGCACCTCTTATCCGTTATTTGTGACCTCTGGAGTTCCTCAGGGTAGCCATCTTGGACCCCTAATGTAATTAAACATTCTCGTTCATTAATGTATACAGATGATTTAAAAATATTTCTGAGCCATAACTCGCCCAACGATTCAGCTTTGCTTCAGGTTGATTTGAATTCTATTTATACGTGGTGCTCTTACAATTTGTTGCATTTAAACAGGGACAAATGTAAATCTATGACGTTTTATCGTAGAACCCCCCTTCTGATGAACTATTTATTGAATTCTTATCAACTTGATCTGGGTATTAGGCTTGCTAGGTTTTATTAAACGTTGGTCTAAGGAGTTCAATGATCCATACACGACCAAGCTCTTGTTTATATGCCTGGTTCGTGTATTTGGAACCCTCAGTCACTTACCCTGTGTAAAAGCATCGATTCTGTCCAGAAACAGTTCCTTTTGTTTGCAACTTTGTTCCTCCTTATATTTCCAGACTTAAGCTTTTAGACTTACCGTCACTTGAGCATGGACGAACTATGTTAGGTATAATGTTTTTAAACAAACTTATAAAGGGTAATATAGACGCTGAGTACCTACTCGGGCGCGTGAACTTTAATGTCCCTTCAAGACAAACACGAAACTATATTCCCTTGAGGCTTCCTGTTGCTTCTTCTTCATATGCTTCTAACTGTCCATTTCGCATTCTGTGTAGGGATTACAATGGTATCTTTCCACTTCTCAGTGGTAACCTTTCCGACGAAGGCTTTAGGTCTTTTATTCTTCAGTGAAGAATCTTCACACTCTTGCACTTGCATAGCTTCTAGTATTTTTTTGAAATTCCTTCCGATCAATAATGCTGCGAGCATTGGCGTAGCTGGTCATACCGACAAACTAAATTACCCCCACCGGATCGGAAGGCGTTTCTTTTATTTGCTCTTAATATTTTCTACCCCCTTATTTTGTATCTCTTTATATTCTATTATATTGTAGCTACATATGTCTTTTAGCCGAAGCTACAATAAAAATAAATAAATAATAAATTTTGTCTTAATGCATTGTATTATGTTCCCACACATCTCTCATTCCACTCGTATTTTAAAGACATATTTCCACGTACAATTTTAGTTTTATTCTGCATTGTGGTAGAGAAACGCTGGAAAGAGTAAAATTTATTCTTGGTTATAAAAAAAAAAAATGTAAGAGCGTTGCAGTCGAGTGGCCCGACTCCGAAATACCCTATACAATTGAAACACACACACACAAACGCGAGCGCGCTCTATAGGCACATGCCCAGCCAGCATTTGGAAGATCGTTTTTACAAAAATCACTTTGAGGAGCCTTTTTTGAGTCGCCTTGCTGATTAAAAAGAGATTGGTAATTAAAAGAAGACTCGAAAATGATTCGTGCCACAAGCAAACAACAAAACGTAAAGCAATCGAAAATTGATCTCGGGGATGATTGAATAATGATTGTTTTAGGTCTCGAGTCGAAACTGATAGGTAATACGACTCGAAAATGATTCGGAAGGGCGAGTCATAAATGACTTCTTTAGAAGAGTCATAAAAGAATCTTTCGGAAGAGTCACAATCGACTCTTTTAGAGGAGTTGCGGCTAGGGTACCTTTTTCTCCCGACGAAAAAGTCATTTCGGATCGGAAAACGAGCGCACTTGTGACTATTTTAATCAGTAAGAGGAGTCGAAAAAGACTCGAATTTGATCAAAAATTTTTTGAAATGGTGGCTGGGGAGGGGTGGAAATTTTGCAAATCTGAAACAAACACGGGCTGTCCAAATCTCTCCAAAACATTTTCCTTTTTTTTATTCATGGGTTTATTTGATGTTTAACTGAAATTTTTTGATTGTGTTATCTGTATTATGATGCATTTTTAAATTATAGTTCAAAATTAATAAAATAATTTCAAAATTTCTTGGCGCCAAACATGAAGTATAACTTGCAGCCCTTAATCCGCTTACTGTCAAGTAGTTGGCGCTACCATAGACAGAGGGAGCCACTGAAAAAAGAGCTTTGCTAAATCTCCAACAAAACGCGGGAGGTTTGAAACCAACCAATACAAATTTCTGTGGCACCAAAGAATTGCAATACGGTTGGAATTTGTTTGGAGGAGGTTTCTTTGGCACCCCTCCCGATAGTCTCTGAGATCGACGCGTTCATACAGACAGACGGACATGGCTTAATCGATTCGGCTGTTGATGCTGATCAAGAATATAGACCCTTTATAGGTTCGGAAATGTTTCTTTCTCCATGTTACATACATTTGCCATGATCCCCTTTTACCCCAGTTTTCTTGTTATTTGAATATTCAAGCCTTGCAATGACTCTCAGAATGAAAGCTGTCCGCACGCCTGGCTTCTTTTGTTCCATACTATGCTTAAAAATAGATTTAAGTGCTCTTCAGGCGAGTTTAACATCATTTCTGTTGCGTAGGACAGAAGACAGTCCAAGTTGAGACATAAATACAGACAGACATACCGATTTAGACTATTCAAAGACACAGCGAGTTGTGTCAGCCTTGCGTGAGGTCATTTGTCAACATTGGGTTTCATTGGCACGTAGAGTACACACTGTATGCAGTTTTAGTTGCACTTCCCTAAACGACTCATGCTGAATCACAAATTAATACAACTCAAACATTTCCCAAATCCACTTTTGTACTATATAATATTTGCCCACATGCCGAGTGGCTGCTGCTGCTTTGCTTCGTCGCTTGCCTTTTCTTCGTTTCCTCAACTGGAGAGGGCCGTGGGGATGACTCACGGTCCGTGTTGTTGATTGTTTACATCATTGTTGTGATATATGCAAAAATACAGAAACAAACCGAACCCAACACCGTTGTTGTCATTGACGACGACTCTCATGATGTTTGCATTAGTTATTTAAGCATTGTGCGACAATGCTGGAACACGCCGCATTTGAATAAACTTGAGTGTCGTTTGTAATATGAACATTACGACATCCATATTTTCCAGCTACAGTTTCAAATGGTTTATAGGATGCAGCGATTAGGTATAGATTATGACATTTAATTTGTGGCTTCTTTATAAAATTTCAATCCTGTACTTTGTAGTCTTTGAACGTGAGTGAAGCGCAATCACATATTATTGTCTTGGAATTTCAATTAAATGTCATGAAATGTAAAAGCTTGTTTCTTTCTTTTCTGGTTGGCATTGGTAAAACTAGTAAAGAAATTGAAAGCGAAAGTAGTTGAAAACAGGTTTTGGTTGTTTTTTTATAGTGTTTTTCCTTGTAATTTAAATCTAGAATGAATCACAGCGTTTAAGTTTATGATTCAGAGTCTTAGAGTGATTTTTTGATTCTTTTTGAAACAAAGTATTATATTTAAACATTATTCATTTCCGTTTTAGTTAAAAAGTTAATTTATTTCGGCCGAAAAATGACCAACTTTCGTCTTTAATGTGTTTTTTTTTTAAGAATTTTATCTTAAAGAAATAAAATGGAATTCGTCACTTCAAACATACGTTTCTGGGTATTTTTAGCCAATTCGAGTACTCGGTACTCTAAATTGAGTTCTTGATATTTAATACTCTTTACTCAGTACTCGATACTTCGCCGTACCGAAAAGAATATGTCGCAAAAGACAAAATTTGTTCAATTTTAGTCCCCCAATACTTGGTACACAGTACTTAATTCTCAGTCCTCTATATTTAGTACTCGATACTCAGTACTCTATGCTCAGCACTTCATACTCAGTGCTCTATACTTTGCCGTAGCCAAAAGAATGTGCCGCAGAGACAAAAATTTTTCTTGTTTTAGTCCCCTAGTACTCGTTTCTCGATATTGGGTTCTCGATACTTGGTACTCAGTACTGGAAACTTAGCTGTACCCAAAAAAATGAGCCGCAAAGACAAAAACTGTATTGTTTTAGTCCCCCAGTACTCGATACACTGCACTCGATTCAAAGTTCTCGATACTTAGTACTCAATACTCAGTACTTTACACTCAGCACTTGATACTCAGTTCTCGATATTTAGCTGTACCCAAAAAAATGTGCCGCAAAGACAAAAATTTGTCTAGCTCTAGTCCTCCAGTCAAACGTCCTTAGAAGAGCTTTGCTCTAAAAAAATGTTAAGCTAGGGAAATTTCTAACCCTTTTTCCCTAGTGAAATCGCTAATAACTCGGACTACTTTCATAGAACATCCATCTTCAAAAATCGATAATCAAATATGTCTGAAATGTAGTTAGACAGCTTATAGTAATCCGATCTTTGTGTTTCCAACTAGATTAGTTTCTGAGTATATATTTCTATGCAAACTTCAGCTCAAAACTGTTATACACTTTGTAAGTGTATGGAAAACTTCAAGAAATTCTTTAGTCATTCAACAGGGTCAAATATTTAACTGAGTATCTCAAAAGCAAATCACATATTCTGCTCACCGTTTGCTGATGATTCATACGACTGAGAGAGAGAGAGAGAGAGGGAGAAATATTTATAAGCTCATGTGCAAATGTACTTAATGCGAATTCAAAGTAAAAGTATTAACACCCAGGTATTTTTATATAGTTGCCCCGCTATATCTTATCTTACCTTAATGGTGGCGCAGGAACAAACTGAGCCAAAAAGAAGACAGACCTACCTACATATGTGTTGTATGTTTTTCATACATATTAAATAAATTTGATAACAAGTTCAATGACAGCAATTCAATAAATTCGATGCTTATTTAAATGTTGAGTCACATAAATGAAATTCCTGAATGACCAGGATAAACTTATCCACACATTCAATTAAGGCTTTCTTTTTTGAGGTGTGTACCATAAACTGTCATCAACTTAATTGCCCCAAATGCTCGTATAAACAAGGGTGTGCGGTTGTGCGTGTGTGTAGGCGAGGCGTGGACAGCCATAAAATCAAATTCAATTTGATTCAATCATTACAACTTGCTCCGGATCCTCCTATTCGAGACACGCACAAACTAACAAATGGCTTCGTTGTCAAAAATTCATTTCCAACGTCTGACGGTGCGCCATTATGTAAGTCAAATAGTGTGCTAAATGTTTAACACCCCGCCAAAGTTGAAATTCTGTCTGTGTAAGACAATACAACCGCAAACATTGCGTAAGTTCCAAAAGCCACAAAATGCCCCACTAGAATGGAGCCAACCCATTGCCACAACTTCCAAGTTCTTTTAATGATGGCAATTTGATCACCTGTTTTTATTTTGGGGAGTGCATAAAGTTGTGTTGACCTGTTTTTGTGGGCAACAAATTTCGGACCATTTACTTATTTGGAAATTTAATTCTAAATACGCTTATCTGCAGAAATTGGATTAAAAAAAAACAAAGAATGGTCGAACCCCATCTCAGAGATTTAAAAAGTAAGATTTTGAAGCTCATTGCTAAACTCTGACCGATTTACACCGTAACACCGTCTTGCTGAAACCAAATGTTGCCGACATCTTCTTCTTCTTGATTGGCCCGATGCTTGCATCACAACCGTTCGACGGTCTCGGCCGCTGCAACCAATGTCCGCCAGTCGCTTCTGCTCCGTGCGAGCTGGCACCAGTTTTTCACGCCAAGCTTGGAAATGTCTTTCCGCACCTGGTCGTCCCACCTTAGATGTGGTCGTCCCACCTTGCCATGTCCCAGTTCTTGGAGCTTGTTCATACGGGTAACATGTCCCAGCCAGCGCAGGCGCTGTTGCTTTATGCGCTTGACCAGACTAGTATCCCCATAGAGCTCATACAGTTCGTCATTCTTTCGGATGCGAAAATCCTCGCCAACTTTCAAAGGTGCAAAAATCCTGCGAAGAATCTTTCGCTCGAAACGCCAATCGCCGCCTCATCCGCTGATGATATTGCCCATGCTTCTGCGCCGTATTGCAGGACAGGGATAATAAGCGACTCGTTTTTGTTCTTCGCTTGAGGCCTCTGCTCTTGAACTCCCTACTAAGCCCGTAGTAGCATCGGTTTGCGAGCGTGATTCTTCTTCGGATTTCCAGGCTGATGTTGTTGTCGCCAGTTATCATCGTTCCGAGGTAGACAAAGTCCTCTACAACTTTAAAGATGTACTCTCCCATTGCAACAGATTGCCCAAGACGCGTGTACTTCTGTTTCGAGGACACTAGGTACTTCGTCTTGTCCTCGTTTACCTCTAAGCCCATCAGTTCCGACTGCCTCACAATCTCTGAAAACGCCATGCTTACCGCACGTTCGGTTTTGCCGATAATGTCAATATCATCGGCGTATGCGAGTAGCATTACATCTTTATTAAAGATGGTGCCGATCTGTTGGCATTTGGGCATCGGTGGAGTATGTACTCCATCAGCAGATTCAAGTTAGTCACACGATAAGGTATCACCCTGCCTAAAACCTCTTTTGGTATCAAAAGGCTCGGAGAGGTTCGTTCCTATTTTGACGGAGCTTTGAGTGCTTCTCAACGTCATCATGCAAAGTCGAACGTACTTTGCTGGTATACCAAAGTTAGACAGGGCTTCAAAAACCGTGACCTTATCGGTGTGTCGAAAGCGGCTTTGTAATCGACAAAAAGATGGTGATTTTCGATGTTTTCGATGTAATGTGAATATCTGGTCTGTGGTAGATTTACCAGGTCTAAAGCCACACTTATTAGGTCCAATCAGTTTGTTAATAAACGGTTTTAGAAGTTCACAAATAATACGCGACAGAACCTTATATGCAATGGGAAGGAGACTGATCCCGCGGTAGTTGGCGCAAACTGCGGGGTCTCCTTTTTTAAAGATTGGGCATAGGACACTTAGATTCCAATCGTCGGGCATGCTTTCGTCAACCCATATACGGCAAAGAAGTTGGTGCATGCACCTTACCAATTCTTCCCCTCCAGCCTTGAACAATTCAGCGGGCGCTCATCCGCGCCTGGTGATTTGTTGTTCTTTAGCCTGTTGTTGCCGACATCAAGGGCTTCAATTTCAGCGCTTGCCATTGACGGTTATGTTCTGTCCGGAAGGCGGAAGAAGCCAAGAACAATCTTATTTCTTCTGACTGGAAATAAGAAAAGATTTGGAAACCCCATGGGTTAAAGACCTATTATACAAACAGACGGCGTAACAAGTGCAGTGTGTGCGACCGAGCCTCGCTGATAAGAAATCTTTTTTCTGTTGTTGTACTGCTTCCAAGTTTAACATTGCACAGCTAAAATCGCTAAAAGATGGTTGATTAAAAACACTCTATAATGCTCAATTTGTATTTATTTACTATATCGGGTACTTACTATACCCTGACACTACTGTATTTCATGTTGTTTTGTTTCGTTTTTTCCTTTTGATGCTCAATGTAGCGGCCCATTACTAATTACTAACTATTTTTAGACTAAAACTTATCTAAACCACCTTAAGCTAGCGAATGTTCTAACGAAAAGTAGTTCGTAAAATCGCTAGTCCGTTTTTTATCCCCTTAAACTCGATTTAATAACCAGGCAGTAGGCTATAACCTTTAGCTACCATAGGAAACATCGATCTAAACAGAGGCCGGCCAAACACACATGCTCATTTTTGCGTTGAGTGTGTGTGTTTAGCCACGCGAGAGCCCGCTCATTTAGCACTGCTTTGTTGTTGAAAAAGAGAGCATTATAAGCTCGTATACTGTCGGTGTGTCGACGTCGCTGAGGCAGAGCGGTGTTGTTTAGACAGTAGAAAAGAACGAAACAGACTCTGATCTAAAATATGGATTAGGTTTACACATGTCTTGTTTTTGTACCCTTGGAGAGGGTATATTAAAATTGTCCGGATGTTTGTAACGCACAGAAGCCAGGATAGCAGTTTTAAAGCTATCGTAACCAAACTTTGCACGAAGTCTTTTGGTAAAAATACGTGAATTGTCGGAACTGGCCTGATCGGATGACTATAGCATATAGCTGCCATAGAACGATCGGTTGAAAAAGTAGTTCTAGTGAGAAAAACTTTTTTGTTTTCAATGCTATCGCTCCCAACACTCGTATTTATAAGTTTTCTATGCTTTCACATAATTTCTGCAAGTTTTATCAAATCGGGCAACTAATAAGCTGCCATACAAAGATAGATCTGAAAAAAGTTTTGTTTTAATGCTATCGCTCCCAAAATCTTACGATAATATGATATGCTAACACAAATTCTGTCAAGTTGATCCAAATCGGATGACTATAGGATATAGCTGCCATAGGTGATCGGTCGGAAAATAGTTCTAGTGAGAAAAACTTTTTGTTTCATGGTAGCTAGTTATAAATATTATCTGTTTCAACACAATTTTAGAGAGTTTGATCAAAATCGGATTAATATATCGTATAGCCATAGAACAAACTGGCAGCATATATCATACTCCAAGGGTATATAAACTTCGGTCGAGCCGAAGTTAGCTTCCCTCTATTTAATTTATAAAATTTTATCGTTCAAGTGTTTACGAACCGAGAAGTGTATTAAAACTATGTCTGTGCCAAAGCTGAAGCTCTGCGCCTTCGGGTTTCGTATGAATTACGGAAATGCTGTTGCGTTGAGTTTTCTCCCCCTCCTCCCTTGAGGCTCAGCCAGTGGCAGCTGTTCAATTAAGCGACATTTCGTCTGGCGGTCAACTGTAGGCTGATTCAAGCTAAATGAATCATTCATGTGTGGCAAGGAGCTAGCCTACAGTTTATCATTTGTCCCACTGTGCCAGTTTAATGACTCAAGAAGCAAATATGGCAAAAAGTATTTCGCACGTTTCCACAGGGCCCGGAGTTACAGTTAAGTGTTGGTTTTTTGTTGGGTCCAAGCACCAGAGGAGATCGTCTGCATCAGGTGCTGTTGATGCTGTTGCTGCTGCAAGTGTGGTTTCTCTTTTTTGCTTTGTCCAATTGTTGTGACGTCATCGACCCTAAGCGATTCTCCACCGCTGCTCCCTCTCTCTCTCTCTCTCTGTCGCATGCGCAGCCGTTGCTGGGGAGGCCGCTTCAGTTCGAATTTATCAGGCGAACTGAACGCACGTCGGGCGCGTGTTAACCACAAACAGCAATAACAGAAAATAACGCACAGAAAAACCCCAGTGAACAACCAAAAATATTATCAAAAAGTAAATAAAAGTTTTTGTTTCTGTTGATAACATAATTGAGAATTGGTGAAAATCAAAATCAATTAAACATTTTTGCCCCTCTGCATGCTATTCGAGCATTTGGGCCTGATCATCATTTGGCTGACTTTGTAGCCGTAATCGTAGCCATGCCAAGTTTTCCAACAAATGCCCCGTCCCGATAGTTTCCTCTCATATGGACCGCCCTCCATATATTGACCATTTAGATTGCTGCATTTAAGAAAAGCAGAAAACTCATCAATCAAAGTTAAACAAAAAAAAAGCAAATCGTGGCTTACCTATGCTGACACATATTATACCACCAGGCACCCATATTAAACAAAGCACAACGCTCGCCCATGGGATCATGATCAAAGGTGGAGAACGGTTTTCCCACATGATATCTCAACGAATCTCCCGCATCTCCTGTATACGCACCCAGTTGATTTAAGGCAAACGACTGCGACTCGTTGCCTATGACAAATCGATCATATTTGGCCATATGTGTTTCCCTCTCAAAATCCTCCAAGTGTACATACAACTCATACGGCTCGGCATTAGTTAAATAGTGTAATCTCTCCAATCCCAAAAAGAATTCACCATTCAGATTGCCAAAACCTTCGCGGTAGTCCGACCATGAACGATAAAAATTCTCCGTGCCATCCAAACGACGTTGTATAATGGTCCAACCAGCGCCAGCTAAACGTGTCTCACATGCCACTTGGAAGGGTGACAGACCGGGTATCTTAATGGTGTGAATACCGTTTGTATTGATGTAGGCAGCCAGACAGGAGGAAGGATAAGCGGCGCGTTCTAAAAAAGAAATACATTTACATACAGCAAAATGAATTTAAAAACGAACTGTGGTATTTTCAAACAGGGAGGGGTTCGAACCGGCGATGACGAGAGTGTACATCACTCTGTTGTTGGATTTGGGTAAAGGCTGTCACCGTGCTGCGGACTAGCTTTTTGCGGCTGTTTATAGACTAGAAGAGGGTTCCTTGGAGTTTCGTCCAAGATGTAGACTAATTTAATCGCTTGCCAGACTGCATAGATCTGTACCTGGAAAACGCTACACCAGGTCGGAAGAAACTTAAGTCAATTGGGAGATTTTAACCCATTTTTCAAATCTTCTCTCTCCATAAGATCCAGACGTAGACTTAAGACTTCTTTGAACCACTTCAAAATCTAGTTTAATTATTAAGCTGGTCTTACCTTCTGGCATTTCTCTATTTGCCTTAAATTTCAGCTCTTCAATTTGTGATTTTAGACTGTGCAAAAACATTTAATTAACTCATAAATTTATAACTATGTATTTTCATTTTCCTACCTTAAAATCAAGTTTTCAGCTTTTTCCAGGGCAATTTCCAACTGATTGCCCCGACTAAAGCTAAAACCGAGACCTACAACTGTCAGGAAAATTGCAATAATGTTCATCACTTGACTTGAATTTAGCTCTAAAGCTAGACTGTTATTAAATTAACAATTTCATTTTGTTTATAAACACAATTCTTATCAGTCAATCAATCAGTCCCAAGTTCACACTTCTCAGTTGTTAGATTAGTTCTGCACTTTGGTCGTATCATCATTTGTGTAACTTTAAAGCCATAGTTAAGACCACGCCAAGCTCTCCAGCACATGCCTCTGGCTATCATGTTTTCCTCATATTTTCCGCCCTCAATGTATTGTCCATTTAGATTGCTGTAAAACATGATCTCATTATTTGATGCTCAGAACAAATTTCCCCATCAAAACTTACCTATCCACACAAGCATTATACCACCAAGCTCCCACATACCAAAAGGCACAGTTTCTGGCAAATTCACGATCGTTATCATGATCAAAAGTGCTCCACTTCATCTTGTAATGCGATCTCAATGAATCGCCTGCCGTTCCCGTATATTTGCCCAACACATTTAACGCATACTTATCTTCCTCGCTTCCAATGGCAAATTCATCAAATTTCGCATAACGAATTACCCCGTCAAAATCTTCCAAGTGTATGTACAGCTCATGGGGTTCCAAAGCGGTGATGGAACGCAATTTTTCTAAACCCAAAAAGAATTCACCTTCCAAATTTCCGAAACCTTGTTGATATTCCGCCCAATTTCTATAGAAATTGAGACTACCATTTACACGTCTTTGAATAACTAACCAGCCTGCACCAGCTAAACTGGTGTCGCAGGAAACAGGAAAAGATGCCAGTCCTGGCACCTTAATCGTGTGGATGCCATTTGTTTGACAGAACAGGGGCAAACATTTAACTAGGAAGAGTGGGGGAAATTAATATTAAAAGTCATACCATGCCAAAATATAAGAGAGGTCGGCAAAGGGAGCAGAGAATTGGTTTTTATGCTCGGCCGCTCCCAATTGCCACCTCTAATGCATATACTTGCTTTCTGGGTAGGTAGCTAACTGTCCTTTAACTTGGCTTCTCAGATGTTCAAGTTCTGCTTGCAAACTAAAAAGTTAACTTGGTTGTATAGGTTTTTAATTATTCCGATTTCATATTTACCTTTCAAGCAGCTTCTCTGCCCCCTCCAGAATAGTTCCCAGCTGTCATTAGAATTTGATAATTGTAATTTAAGTACTTAAATTCCACAGTTTTACCTCTGCGTTACAGTTATGAAATCCCCAAGAAAAAATCAAGACTAATATTAATAACATGTTCTCTTGCTTTAGCTTCAACTAAAATACAACTAAAGGTTGCACTTTTTTATAGCAATTAAAATGCGAAATGTTTCTTATCATTTTTAGATTGACATTGAATTATTGCAATTTCTTATGCTTTTTTTTATTTCAATTTTTATAAATATCACCGAAGTTAGGTTACTCTTACAACGATTTTTTTAATTCAAAGAATTCCTCAAAACAGACCCCGTCATTCCTTTTATGTCTACTATTCCGTTAGATCATTTGTTGAAGGCATGTTCTCATATCAAATAAATTATTTTTGGTACAACATTTTATGAATTAAGATTGAATACAAATCAGAGATGTGCAATAGTGAGTGTTTTCTTGACTACATGTACACTCGCTCTTAAGCGTATGCGGTGTGACTGACTCTCAATATTTTGCAGTCCAGTCAAATGCACACTCGTTGTCTTAGTGTTTTTGTGGGTGTGTTGTTTATTTTAGGTAGTGTTGTATTGCGGTGTGACTGACTCTCAATATTTTGCAGTCCAGTCAAATGCACACTCGTTGTCTTATTGATATTTTTTGAGACTGAGTGTCTTGGTTGACCGTCTGTCTAAAGGGTTGTTCTGCTTAGATATAAGAGACTGCACTGTCCTTAGAGAGAGTCCATTGTCGGAAGAGAGACTTCACTGTCGAAAGAGAGATTACACTGCCTGAAAAGGGACCCCACTGAGGGAAGAGAGACTCCACTGTCGGAAGAGTTACTCCACTTTCGGAAGACGGACTCCACTGTCGAAAGGGAGACTCCACAGTCGAAAGACAGACTCCACTGTCCTAAGACGGAATCCACAGTCGGAAGACAGACTCCATTATCGAAAGATGGACGCCATTGTCGGAAGAGAGAGTCCAATGTCGGAAGAGACACTCCACTTTCGGAAGAGGGACTTCACTGTCGATGGAGAGACTCCACTGTCGAAAGAGACGCTCCAATAATGGAGTACAGACTCAACTGTCAGAAAAGAGACTCCACTGTCGAAGAGAGACACCACAGTCGGAAGAATTACTCAACTTACAAAAGAGGGACTCCACTGTCGGATAAGAGACTGCACTGTCGTTAGAGAGAGTCCACTTTCGGAAGAGAGACTTCACTGTCGAAAAGAGACTCCACTGTCGGAAAAGGGACTCCACTCTCGGAAGAGACTCCATTGTCGGAAGAGAGACACCACTTTCAAAAGAGGGACTCCACCGTCGAAAGGGAGACTCTACTGTCGGAAGACAGACTCCACTGCCTTAAAACGGAATCCATAGTGTGCTGAGTTCGTTTGCGATTGCCAGTCGTACCCACACACAAGTAATACATGGGTACATGCACTCGCTCTACTTCTTCGAAAAGGCAACGGTAAACCTTGTTAAGTTGTTATTGTTTTCTCATGAGAGAGGGAGAGAAAGCGAGAGACAAAAACAAAGAGCGTTGCTAAAAATTGGATGTGCTTTCTCCGACACACGTTGTCTGCTCGTCCAAGTAACAAAAATGAGGCTAGACGGGCTCAACTCTGCCATTTAGCTCCCCCTAAGGAACTCAGCGCGCTATTTAAACATTTCTTCCCATGAGTATAGAAAACGGAGAAGCATCCCATAGCTATCTGATGGACTAGACACCGCAACAACTGATTTAAAGCTTGAGGATCTATTGTGTTCTTTATTCACTTACCACCTTGAAAGAACTGTGTCCTGACCTTCGCTAGAAATTGATAATGAAGGTCTGAAGGTCTGTGAAAGGTGCTACAAAACGATTCAGTCGTTCACTGCTTGATGCAATCGCTTCAGATCATAAAATGGTGTTTTACAAAGTTCTACCGGCTCTTTAACAAGAAAAGCCTCAACCCACATTTATAGGTTTGATCCAATAAGGTCGAATATGTATGAAGAAGTCGCTTTTAAGACTACGTTATTGTTTGTTTTTTGTATTTACAGTGGTCACGTCTGACAAAATGCTTCTTTTGGAAAGTGCTATTCAAGTGGCGCTGAGTGTACTTTGTCTATACTGGACAAAATTGTAACCCCCCCAGAAAGGGCAAACTTGGGTTGGTTTCATTTCCGGCCAATAGATCTCAACCTGTGTGTAGGTGGCCAAGCTAAGCTCTAAGCTTGGCCTTAATGGTATATCGAGAGGTGTCAATCTCCGCGCTAAACGAGACGGCAGAGCATAAATAAGAAATATGTATATAAATTGTATTGTGTTTTAAAAAGCAAGTGGGTGTCCACACGGGTCCATGATCTGTGTTGTTTCGAAGAGCCAGTCTTGAACTGAAGCTGGGACAAGGCAGACATGGCTTGAAAATGCGTTTAAAGAAGAGACATAAAGTATTGAATTTTGAATAATCGCTTAAATATTCTTTTTGATTTTGGTTTCTCTTTACAGATGGCTATACCGCCGCCGCCGGGACCACCGCCACCACCGGGTCCACCGCCTCCCCCAGCCATGGGCGGTTTGAAGCTAGGGGGAGGCGCTGTAGGCGGTGCCGATCCCCGCTCTGCTTTGCTTAGCTCCATACAAAAGGGTACCAAGCTGCGTAAAACCACCACTGTGGATAAAAGTGGACCAGCCTTGTCTGGCAAGGTGTGTGGAGCTGATACAGGAGGAGGAGGAGGAGGTGGAGGAGCAGTAGCTAAACGCACTCTAAATAATAACAATACCAGCAGCAGCAACAACAACATTGGCAATGGAGCACCCAAATTGGGTGGCCTGTTCGAAGGCCTCTCCCAAATGCCAAAACTGAAGCCCGTGAATGGTTATCGTGGTAAGTAACCAAATGGAATATGCAAATCTATTTCATTGCTCAATTGATTTCCGTTCTCCAGCGCCCGCGTCAGCGTCAGCCACAAGCACAACAACGAAGCCTACAACGAACTCAATACGTAGCACAAGCCCCCCTGCTCCCGCTTCCGTTCCAGCCCCAGCCAGCAATGGACCCCTGGACTTTAACACAGAGCTCACCAAGCATTTAACACTGAAACGTCAGAAGCAACAACAACAACAACAAGGCACACATATCAATGCAACTGAAGCAAATTTGAAAACAAACCGTGGACCACCACCGCAACCGCCAAAGGTAAAGGCAACCCAAAGACCCATGCAGAGATGAGTTTATTAATAAACGAAGAATCACTTTCCTTCTAGTCAAGTGATTCAGTATTGGAGCGTATGAATATACCGCGTACAGCGCCCACTCCCGCCGCCGCTCCCACTCCCAGCACATATTCCAATGCCAAAGCCGGATCGCCCACGCTCTCGGAGAGCGGCAGCGGCAGCAGCGGCAGTGGCAGTGTCAAGAGCAAGGCGGCCACTCTGAAGTAAGTGAACGACGCACGATCCAATTTAATTTGGTATTGAGCATAATTTGATTTGGGTTTTTGTTTTTATACATAAATCTTCTTTATTTTCTTTGCCGGGAACTTTTGTTGGTTATCCTCTACACACACCTACACCCATACTACCCATCCATAGTATCTCGTTAGGCCATAGTTTTGTAAATAGTTCGACGACGACGTCGGAGGCGGCCAACTCTTTGAAATCCAGTCGAACATCTTCGACCGGCTCGCTGCGCAATTTGGCGCCGAATAAGTCTACTCTGTTTGGTGGTGGTAGTGCTGGTGGTTCTCCCTCACCCCCCACAACCACCATGCCCGCACTTCAGTCCACCCCACAGCAACAAAAGCCGGCCATCAGCTTTGGCAAGCCAAATTTTGCACCAAAGCCACCAAATCTGCAGCAACTGGCTCAGCGTCCGGCAGTGACGCGACACCACAGCATGAAGTCACCCAGGTATACACCAAAATAACCTCATCTTCGCATAAATGCACCAACGCTGCTTTGCTAATCTAGACTTGAACGCATAATCCCTTATACATTTTGCTTGGGCACAGCTAAAAATTGTTTCAACACCCAAAACTAACATAGATTCTACCTACTACACAGATCTCCGCCAGCTGTGGGCAGCATCAATGGGCCCGTGTTTCCCACCCAACAACATTTTGGCACTCTGAGAGCTCCGCTGCAACAGCCCATAACACTGGTTGACTCCAGTCCGGGAGGCAACATGCGTTGTGCACCAAATCCACCAAAGTGTAGGCTGAATTCACATCTCTTAATTAATTCTTAGTAACCATTCTAAATTTATTGCTTAGCCCGCCCCTCGGTCAAGCCGCCACCACCGCCCACGCCAGCTCGCAGCATCTCGAACAGCAATCTGTGCAGTGCAGTAAACACGGCCTTGGTGCAGAGTGCTACCAGCAATACACAAGCTCCCTCGCCACCACCCTCCAGCTCCAGCAGCACCAACAGTGTGGCTGCTTTAAGGGATCAGTTTCGTGCAACGCCTCCACCGTCATCATCGGCCACATCCAGCCCCAAGTCTAGGGATAATGTCAAGCCAATAATATTGAATGGAGGACCCCTAAATCCGCCAGCGCCGCCACCTCATCGCAGCTGTCCGCCACCACCGCCGCAGCGACAATCGAGCAATGTAAGTACTAAGGGCTCTAAGCGATGTAGAAAACCTGAAAGGCCAAAGGTGAAATATTTTTACAAAAGCTAAGGTCATGCACTGAGCAAAACAGAGTATATTATAGACGGTACTGACCATTTGTTGTAAAATCTATTGCGCTTTGTATTGAGAGAAGTAAGGAGGGCCAAGCGATTGCCCACCGCTGTTTTAGTTCGTTCTTTTCAAAATTCAAATCCCAAATCCTTATCCTACCGCAACTTACTACCTGTTTACCCCCGGTGCATAGCTATTTTGGTCCTCTCTTCTCTTTTGGCCCTTGCAGCTTCAAAATACTTGACATTTGCTCGCTCTCTGTGCGCAAGCGCAGGTTTTAACTGCTCCACTCACCTTTTTAATTGAGGGGGTGGAGCACAGGGAGATTGATTTTCCAACTGTACGTGACAAAAACACACGAAATTTTGTTTGGCCCAGTGGCCTGCATTGTCGTCCTACGCAGGAGCAACTGAAACGCGCAAAATGCTGATGCTTAACTGCAAACGCAACGTAACCATCCTCAAAAACGCTCAAACTAAGCTTAAAAATACTAAACAATTGTTTACTTTGCAGGCTGGCTCCCAGCAGCAGGCACCCGTGCCGCCCCAGCGTCATTCTTCCATACGAGCCAATGCTCCATTGACGCCGCCAACGCACATGGCAAATGCCTCACATCAATTTGGCAGCAGTGGAGGCCTATCACACGCTGGAGGAGGAGTAGGATCAGCAGCAAGTGTTGGTGCCGCCTCCGTTGGTCGTCTGGTCATCGATTTGGAGACGAAATTTGGCAAACGTTTTCACAATGTTACCGAGTTTCCCAAGCCGCCGCCGTTTCTAAATATACAAAAAGTTTATCCTAGTCGCACGTTTAAGGCCACCAATGGTATGTAGTCGTCTCTGTGTGGGTGTGTGAGTGCGTGTGTGTGTGTGGTGGGTGGGTGGGTTGTTTGTGTGAGTGTTTTTAATTTTAATCACAATACGGAATGCTGTTATATAACTAATTTGTTTTCTTTCTAAGACGCACGCTCTAGCATTTTATTTATAAAAAAAAAAAACAACAACGAAACACACACACACACAATTTTGTTATATATATCCTTTTAAAGAGAAACGAAAAACAGTTTTAATTTTATTGTTGTTCATTTTGTATAAACAGAAATGTTATTTGTATATTGCCTAATACGAAACGTGGAATAGCTTTATCAATTATAAAACGATAAAAATATTTGTTAAAAATTTAAAAAAAAAAACAAAAAAAAACCTGGGTATTTCTATATTTGTTAACCACAAAACGCGATATTAATACTAAGCACACACAATTATTATTTCTATTATAGTTATTATCAAGAAGGTTTGCTACTCAGAATATGGCAAAACGAGGGAAATTCTATCAAAAGAATCTAATAATTACACTTAAACCGCAAAATATCACGGGCACTTTAAGAGATTTTGGCATTTTCCAACAGAATGATTCCGAAATAATACAAATAGGGTGTTCACCAGCCCTCGTAAAAACGTAGTTGGTAAATTTTCCACATATGAGCTAGTAAGCGCCCCTTGTGATTTACCCTAGTAATTGTTGTGGTAAACCAGCTGTTTTTAACAGGCTACGGATTTTGCCCTTAATATTTACAAAGGAATTCGGACGCCTCAGTGGCGTAGAGCACTGTATGCATAACTTATAAGCAGGAAGTCGTGTGTTCGAACCATGCAAGCATATTTTTTTAATATTATCGTTTGTAATAACATCTTTCAGACCGGCTATATTTTTGGTACTTTAAAAAAAGATTACAAGATCCATGCTTTACCGGGACTCGAACCGGAATATCAACAAATACAAGGGGATAATCTATCCACTAGAACGCTAGACAGAAAAAAACTGTATCTAAATTTCTATACCAGATAAGCACGATACCAAGTATTTTTAGCCGATACTTTGAACACTTCAATTTTTTACACTTTTACGAGCGATTTTATAAACGCTTTTACGAGAGCTGGTGAACACCCTAACAGTTATTTTGACATGCACCATTTTAAAGCCTAACCCAGATTTTAATCAGGCATGAAAATTAAACGAACATTTGTGACTGCTTACGTTTAAGGACTTACAAAGTGTTGAAACCAGAGCGGGCAAACTAACGACACGAAACGTTTCTGAATCGCTTCAGCTGAAGTAGAACTAAAAGCCGATCATTCCGCAAACGATTTCTTAGTATACGTTTCGTTCCGAAACGTTCCAAGGCAGTGCAGCTGTCGGGAGAACAATATTCCAATCGTTTCGATTGCGCTCTTCGGCAATATAAAGTTAGTGGTTTCGTTTTCTCTGACTATAGTAACAGCTACAAAACATAAGAATAGTTTCTTAGCTTTCGCGAACGGTTCGTTAAACGTTTCGATTGTTTGCCCGCTCTGGATTAAACCAACGGTTTTTAATTCTACGTGGATTTAGGCTTAATAGGACTTACAGAAACCAGGTCATCCATTGATTGCTAAGCAAAGGAAGGTGTTAAACTATAGTAGAACAGAGAAGATTCTCAAACAATATCTCAAAAATCTGTCAATAACAAACTAGTTGTGTTTGTTCACAACTGTTAATTGTGCACTAAACAGAGCTGGTACCCATACGGTACTGTTTCATGAACCTCCCGGATCAATCATCAGTTGGTTTTCGCTAAAGAATGCATGATCGCCAACTGCGTCTTCCCACAATCATTGCCTTAATCAGTCCTTGGTTAGTATTAGTGTTGGTTTGTTCATGAGTGAGTGAACTAAATTTTTTTTTTGTTTAAATATATTTTTGGCAATATTTGGTACATAGAACTTAATCTATTTACAAATAGTTAAGAAGAAGGACTAATAAAACACTGGTCTTAGACAGTACGGCAAACGCGTGGAATAACAATAAGCCCGCAGCACAGGTCCTGGGGGGTTAGCTGTCTTCCTGCGGAGGAACCAGCAGCGTGCAATCAAAGACCAATATAATCTCTAAGATGCCGAACGCCCATACAATGGTTTTGCAATATGCAGCTGTTTTTTTTGATGGCGCCGAAAATCGCGCTCTCTCCGCTCACACAAAGTTGAGAGCGTAAAAATCTAAAAATAAAGCACTTGCTTGTGTGAGTAATGCTTGAGAATACGTGTGCACACTTACAGTCGTCGGCTGTCGCTGTATGCGTACAAAAACGCGGCTGGCTCTAGAGCGCTCTCTCTCTCTGGCTTCTGGACAAAATTTCAAGAGAGCGAAAAGCCAGATTCAAAAGCCAGGGGGAAAAAATCGTGTGCAAAAAAATCGTATGGCGTTACTCATCTTCATATTCTAATGTCTTTGGTGCAATATAGGTAGGGATTGGTCCCAAGGGGACACTTAAGTCAAGTTGATGAGGCGGCCCGAGGGACGCCTTCCGTGTACCCAGAGGTCAGGGGGGTGTTGTCGGTTAAGGCGTCCTCTGAGCCTGTTTGTGGCCAATTCAGAGGCAAGTCTGTTGGTGTGGGTCACCAGTCGATCATGATACCTGCTGGTGTGCATATTGATGTCCCCACAGAGGGATCCCCCAGGGCCAGAAAGGCATGATAATAGCCTTGTATACAAGGATTTTGCACCGCAACAAAAGTCCGCTACGAGGTGTGAGAAGCCAATCGAGGTCCTTGGCCTGAGCTGCGACTGTAGCTGCAGCTCGTATCACATGGGCTTTCCAGGTCGGCCGGCGGTCCAGAGTCACACCAAGGTATTTGACAGAAGATTCCGAATACGGGACTCTTGACCCTAGGAGTCGCACTCGAGCAACTTTTCCTCGTTTCGTGCCGAAGGTGCAGTGTTGACTTTTTGATTGTTCCAGCGGTTCACCCAACGATCAAAGCCATCCAGGAACTGTTGGACCTTAGCAGATGCTCTTTTGCGGCTATTGCTAGAGGCAAGAAAAGCGGTATCGTCAGCATATGGGCCACTGGATATGGCAGATCCGAGGTGAAAAGGGAATAAAGTACCGGTCCGAGAACACTTCCCTGAGGTTCCCCCGCAAGAATGGGACGAATGCTAGATCGCTCGCCTCTCAGCTCAACCGTAAATCGGCGATTAAGGAGAAACGAGCGGATCAATAGATATTGTTCTGGCGGGAGAAGGGACTTAAGCTTAAAAAGCAGACCCTCGTGCCAAACGCGATCGAACGCCTGCCTTATATCCAGAAAGACGGCAGAGCAATATTGGCGGTTCTCAAATGCTTTTAAGATGTGGTTTGTGAGTCGATGGACCTGTTGCGGCGCACAGTGTCCTCTGCGGAAATCAAACTGATGTTCTGGTATAGCCTCTTCAACCGCGCTAACTGCCCACATTTTTCAAGAAATATTCTTTCAAATATTTCGGAGAAAGTTGGCAGTAGACTAATTGGCCGGTAGGAGTCGGGTTTCGAGAGATCCTTGCCCTTCTTGGGAATCATCACGATTACCGCAGACTTCCAAGTGGTCGGGAAATTGAGTTGTTCTATAAACTGAATAAGTAAACATGTTCTTCAATGGTTCATTTTTGTTCAGTGACTCTGGTTCAGTTGCTCACTTGTTCAGTTGTTTACGTGTAAGATTCTGAAAATATTTGATATAAAACGTTGTTAAAGCCATATATAAGTAGCAACCCTTCCACTTATCTGTATTATTTTCAAAAAAAAAAAAAAAACAAGCAAACAAGCAAATGACTTTTTATTTAATCCATTGTACAGTGAATTGCTCGCAAATTGAAATTTCTTCGTTATGAAAAAAAAATTGTTTAAAATTAATAACACAAAATATGTAATGCATTGGCCGCTCTACAACTATTGAAGGTTTTGTGCTTAGACCAGCGTTGGTCAAGAAAACAGAGAGGGTACACCTCTAACGAGGCATGGACTCTCCCGGTCCATCTGCTTTGCGTTCCCTTTAAAGAAGATCAACTTTGTTTACCTTTAAAAAATTATATTTCTCATCCATAGTTCAGATATAGAAAATCAGCTTGCGAGAATTCACTGTACTCCTCTCAACCAATCACACTTTTAAAGTGGGATCATCTAGGAGTTTTAAGTCTAGTTCTTATCAAGACTTTAGGCCTGAAAGTTGTAATGTTGTTTCCGATTCGGCCTTAAACAGCTAAATTATTGTATATTTTCTGTAATCCTCTGTTGAAAATCCAATCTCTTAGATGAACCCACTCTATACATTTTTGCATATGTAGCAACTGTCTTTTATTTGTATGTTGTCTCTTCATTTTATATACTTGGTACTTGTATAATTAAACCTACCTATCTTTACATACATACATACAATATATTTACTTACACCATATTAATACATACAAATATTTAATTTAGTTTGCAAACCAACACACAGGCACATCAATTGTTTTATTTTGAAGTTAATTTTTAAATGAAAACAAAATAAATTGAATTAAACTATGTTTTATATAAAAAAGGATCAAATTCGATATAAGTTTTATAATTATTTTTATAAGAACTGTTTCTCTCCACTGTGGACGTCCACCTGCCTCCTTTGACTTCAACTACTTCTGTTCTGTTTTCATTTTGGTATGAGTCGTCGTTGCTTTTTGCTTGTACAAAAACAATTCATTTGTCGCTTTTTCTTCCGCCCCACTCTATATCTATCTGCTATCTATCCTATCTGTATTTCTCAGCCAATATGATGCCCAGCAACAACAATAACAACAATAACAATAGCGCAGCTAGCACAAATTTAAATACAAATCGAAAACCCGCCTATGCACCGCTCAAGAAACATCGGGCACCGGCTCCGCCACCCCAAGCAGGT
>JAEIFU010003279.1:0-30788 GCA_018904235.1 Lordiphosa stackelbergi | reverse complement strand
TGTCATTTAAGTGAAACCGACGAATATATTTTTATAAGCAGAATAATCGGCAGACGCATTATAATTAAAATTAAAACCTGCCCAAAGAGGAGATAGAAATGGTAGCGGGACTGGATTTCCATGGGTTGGGAACGCCCTCTTGAGCACTATATAAAGGGTGATTTTAAAGCTATTTGGTTTTTCAGTGTACATTTTTTGACACCTCATGCCTGAGTAGTATCATGTGCCAACACCAAAAATGCTCAGTAAGGTTGGCCATTTTACCATGAATAGACTAACAAACGAACAGCGCTTGTAAGTCATTGACTTTTATGATCAAAAATGGGTTTTAGAAAAATTGTCTTCGGTGAGGAAGCTCATCAGAGCTGCCAATGCACTCTGCAAAATGCACCGTTTTGTGAAAATTGCAACCTTACGGAGCTAAGCAAAGTACCATGCTATGATTAGCGACTTTTTTTTTGCCCAAAATGGAAGAATTGAACTTGGTTGACTTGTGGTTTCAACAATACTGTGTCATATGCCACACGGCACGCAAAACCATGGACCAATTGAGAGGGGTGTTTGATAAGCAATAAATTTCACGTTTTGGACCAGTCCATTGGCCGCCAAGATGATGTGGTTTGATCCCACTAGACTATTATTTGTGGGTCTACATAAAGTCTCTCGTGTACAGGGAAAAGCCAGTCAGAATTGCAGCCCTGAAAGACAAGATTACAACTGCCATTGGTGCCAAAATGCTGGAAAAAGTAGGAAAAAGTAGGCCTTTACAATGGCATACTGGTTAGAATATTGAAATCTCTCACAGAGACAGCTAGATTTATTTTGTTTTGGGGCTAACCAAACCGATCTGTGAATTATCAAACCGAACCCGTTTTAATTTTTGAGCGGTTCGCATCCCTGGTTTTAAAATACGTTGAATCTAAGAACATACGAGTCTAAAACAAGTTCTTTAGGCTGCTTACTTAAAGGAACCCGGCAGATTGCAGGTCTGAATGGATGATATATCGGTCGTACGATAGTTTGGTCAGAGAATTGGAGAAAAGTCATTTTCCTGGCTCAAAATTGGTTCCAAGCGAGTCAGAAGGGATTTAATGTCAAAACTCCAAAACAATTTAGGTTAAAAGCTTAAAGTTTTGGTATGTGGATCACTATTAAGGATTATGTTTTTGTTTCACAACATGTTCCAGTCTTTCTTAACAACATTTGAAACATGCTTGAATTTCGTCATATAAAAATATCGCAATAGTTTCCAAAAACCCCGAGCAAAACCGCACATTAGGCTGTTCATAAATGAATTACTTCCCACTCAACCAATTCGTTTCTGTGTTAATTTGTCGCCCCAAAATAAAACCCATTTTCATTTCGTTGCATGCGGCGTATGCGCAATTACGTGCACTTCATCTTCATTGTGCGAATTTTCACAGCAGGAGGTGGAAAAATTTGATACCAGCTGGTGCACAGCTTGGTGCTCCTTGTCGTTTCGCCGCTTGCATATTCTATTTTTATCGCCTGCACTGGATGGCAGGAGGAAGGGGAATAGGGCAGCAGCAGCAGCAGCAGATTAGATGACCTGTCATCGTCATGTTTGTGCACAAAGTTCCATCGGCGGAAATGTTGAGCTTGATGCGGCCATGTCAATGACGTGGACGATGATGGTGACCGCAAATTGATATCAGGCAGGAAAAAGTGGCCTGATGGACGGGCCAAAAGGTTCGCCAACTGCCGACAGACTGTCGAGGGCAGCCTGAGTGAGCCGGAAGTGCCGTGTTGAGCTGCCTTTGATTTATGCATATTAAATTGTTTCTTATACGAGAAGAACGCCCGCGCAGTTTTTAAGCAGGAAAAAGTTTCGAAGCCAAGTTTCGGGGCTCCGATTACAAGACCAAAGAAAGAAAAGTTGGCTCCTTTGAAGATGCTTTTGTAGTATTTGTACAACTCTTATTGAGTTAAACAGTTTGTGAGATGTGAACTTTTGCTGCCAACTGACGGTTTCTTATTGTTTGACTTTTCTCCTGGCTGTTGGCTCAACTAGTCAAGTTGCCAGTTCAAAATTAAAAAAACATTTTGAAAGATGAGCTCGCGTGCTGGTCAAAACAAAGAGACAACGCCTTAATTGCTATCACACACACACACACACACACATTGTAAGCCCAACTAAACAGCTATTAAGAACCACTGCAGCAGCAAATTGGGCGCTCGCCTTGAAGTAGGCCGCGGAACAAAACGAAACAAAAATAAAAACTTGCCAAGACGGAAGACAACCAAGGCAAAAGGATGATGACGATGATGATGAGAAAGTGGGCCATGGGCAACAGTTTTGATTTGCATAAACAAAAGAGGTTCAAGTGTAGCAAAAGTGCCTGATTGAAGATTCACTCCGTCCTTCTCTTTCCGCAGAACTGAAGGTCGAATCCACCTGGACCAGCGAAATATGGTAAACGGAAAGGGGTAAAAGAAGGCCAGGATGTTGCACACTCGATTTCCTGAGCGCATGTCGCGCTTTGCTTGTCAACAACTAAGGGGACAACACAACAACGGGTAGAAAACACACAATGGAAATAACAAAAAGTTGATTGTTTTCCAGATGAAAATGCAACTGTTGCTCTGCTCTGCATTTGCTTGTTGAAATGTTGCCCCCACTCACATACACCCAGTTGGCATGTTTCCATAAAATCTTTAGGCAAATGTGTCATTCTCACTTGCAGTTGACTTTTGTACCAAGATCCTGGCTTTTCTGTTAAAAGTGAGAAAATTTCTCAACCTGAAATACTTACCAAGTTCTGAGCCAAACCGAAAATAAGTACAAAATAATTACATTACGTGCATTAATACAATCAAAACTCATGCTTGTGCTTCTAATGAACACAGCAAAATATTTATGAACGAATCAAAAACCAACTTACGACTTTAGCTTTATGTAAACTGGTTTGTTGGCTGAAAAGGCAATATAATTGCCGAAACGCGTAGGAGAAAACCTGAACCAATAAATGTTTTGACTGCAGAAAGGGAAGACGGCGGAACAACAACCCCAATTTACACCTAAATGAAACGAGTCTGCGAAAAAGCTGGCCAACGATCTCAGCCTGTTCGCAGCGAACAAAACGATCATCCATACATGAAGACGACGTCATATCAGAGTTCAAGGAGCTTCTTCAGACTGGCTTAAATAGCCACTCAAGAACCCTTGGTCCAGTCCAATCCACCTTGTCAAAAAGAGACCGGTGACTGGCGGATATACACTCGCACAGCACACATGTCTAGTCAACTCGACGATATCAGCTTCAGACGCACAGCAAAAATGTCCAACCAACTCGGCGACATTCAGCTAAAAAAAAGTCGCTCAAACATTTCAACAACATAAGGATTCCTGGCAAACATGCAGTCAAGCAACCACCACGTTCAGCCTCTTGAGCCTCCGGACATATGGAACCACACACAACATATCAAAGATATACGTACAAGCCAGCATTCAGCGTCAGCGATAACCCAGTCGACTCCACACATAGTTTTAGGGGGAGTTACGGTGGCGGTCCCAGTTCATCCAGCTTTAATCACAGATCCAGTTCATCTATCTAGTTCACACATCTCTAACAACTATTGATGTTCGATACTCCCGCCTTTTGATATATCGCATCTCTAACACACACACTTTAACTCATAGCTTTTGTGTTACATTCATTCTTACCGGCAACACGCCGTCTCCAATAAACCGAACTTAAACCTAATCTGTGTTTTAAACTAAATAGTTAACGTGGCCAGCCACAAGCTATTTGATATATTCATCCGAATTCGATCAAATTCGGCAAGATTTTGCTGAAGCAGAACTGTTTTCTCACTAGAACTACTTTTTCGAACGATGGTTCCCATAGCAGCTATATGCCAAAGTCGTCCGAATCGGATCAAACTTAAAAAAAAAAAAAATAAAAAAAACATAAAAAAAAAAAAAAAAATAATATAAAAAAATTAAATAATTTTTCCACCAAAAAATAAAATCCCTACAATACAAATAACTTTGGGGAAAATTAAAAAAAATAAAAATTAAAAAAAAAAAAAAAAAAATAAAATTCAACTAAAAAAAAAATTAAAAAATAAAAATAAAAAATAAAAATTTATAACAAATTTAAAAAAAAAAAGCCTTACAAACAGTAGCCGTTATATCGAGAGTCAAATTGTTAACGTCGGTGGAATCAAGGATTACACCAATATCATTTACCTCATTGACTGTATCATTTCGTAACGCTCTAGTGGGACATAATTGAATCATATAAGATAGAATTGTGGTGAGCTTCCGTAAAATGTCATAACCTTACACTTGGAACTGTTAAGGTTTAATAGATTATCTTTACACCAAAACTGAAATGCATCCAAATCAGCTTGCAAATTAAAGCGGGAAACCAAATCGTTATATGTTAAACATAGTTTCACATCATCGGCGTACATAAGCATACGAGAGTGAGTCCAGGCTGACGGAAGATCATTTATGATGAGCGTGAAAAGCAATGGACCCAAGTGACTACCTTGGGGTACACCAGAGGTAACCTGGATTGGTTTGGAATATGAATTACAGAAAAGAACTTTTTGTGTTCTAGAACTAAGGTAATCAGAGATCCAAATAAGAAGGTTAGTTGGAAAACCAATTAAACTCAGTTTGTGAAGCAGCAAGCAGTGATTGACAGAATCAAAAGCCTTACTAAAATCAGTATAAATCACGTCAGTTTGCATATTACATGAGAATCCTTTGATCACTAATGATGTAAGCTCTAATAAGTTAGTTGTAGTGGATCGACGCTTCACAAAGCCGTGTTGATAGGGTGAAATAATGGAACTGCATAAATTGCAATTGAGGTCATAATTCTCTCAAAGCTTTCGGAATTGCAGACAACTTTGAAATACCTCTATAATTCTCATCATCAGACTTATTACCTTTTTTATGGAGAGGAATGATAAAAAGATTCCTTCCATAACATAGGGAAAGTGGATGATTCCAGAGACAATTCGAATAATTTATGAATAGGCTTACAAAGTGCATCAGCGCAAAACCTAAGTACACAACCAGGTACTCCGTCGGGTCCCGGTGCATAGACAGGTTTTACAGAGTTAAGATCACAAAGAAGACAGCTTTCAGTTATCACAGGGCTAAAAATACAATTAGACTTTTCCCGCCGATAAGGGTATGGTTGATTCGCAGGATACCTAGTGGACGAGTAGGTTGACGTAAAAACTCCGCAAACAGATCGGCTATGGCCTGATCGGTGTTCGTTTTTATATTACCATAACGCACAGATGAGGGTAGTGGAAGATTTGCGTTTAGAGTTAACAAACGAATAAAACTGCTTAGGATTTTGCGAGAATTGCAGCCTGCAACGGTTAAGATAGTCTTTATAACATTATAACATCTAGAACGAACATCCACATATCGAGAGAAATCAGATGATTTTTTCGAAATCTTATACTTTTTGAAATACCTTGACTTCTTGTTTATTAAATTAATTAGTTCTCTTGTGAACCAAGGCTGCCTATCTGGACAGTGAGGGAGCTCAAGTGGAACAGAAACATCAAAAAGCGAACACAAGGTTTCATAAAAACGTTTTAACAATTGTACAACTGAGACCAATCGGTTTCAAAAATTAAATCACTGAGTTTCAAAAAATCTGCTTTTTGAAAACAGCGTGTTTTAGCCGTCGAATTTCCAGAAGCAGAGCACACACAAGAAGGCAAATCGATAGTAAGTTCAACTGTAGGATGAAAGGGGTCCTCAGGAAACACCACTCAGAGAAAAAACGACCGGGATAGTTCTACCGAGAACATTTTGTACTTATTTTTTAAGTAATATTTTGCTTCAAACATGGTTTGTGGTTGACTTTTGAAGAACCTTTTTGCACTAATTTTGAGAGGAAATCGGGCTGTCCTTAAGACCATAACAAATTAATAATATGACCAAAAAGATATAATAATAGTTCGAAATGTACCTTAAATAACCCGAAACAGTCTTCAAACAAGTATTATGGGATCAAAAATCGTACTTGAAATAAGGATTTTATACTTGAATCAAGTATTTTCGTACTTACCGTACTATTGATACCGTTCCTACTTGTTTCAAGTAC
Source organism: Lordiphosa stackelbergi (assembly GCA_018904235.1). NCBI lineage: Eukaryota > Metazoa > Arthropoda > Insecta > Diptera > Drosophilidae > Lordiphosa > Lordiphosa stackelbergi. Next base: position 24,684 of record JAEIFU010003279.1, on the reverse strand, counting down.
AAAGTTCTTGGTTTTTTTTCTGAGTGTAGTTTATGGGGTCGGAAATGCATATCAAGATATACTAAACAAGGTAGGCGCACTCGCTCAGTGGTTTTGAATATCGAATCTAAAATGTACCAACACTCGATGAGTGAATCGAATGAAATATAATGTTTTTCTCTTGCAAACTTTGACGTGGTTAGGTCAAGGTTAGCAAATTTCTCATTCAACATCCTCAGTGCTATTTTGTAAGCAAAAATGTTAAACGAAATAAGGCTTGTGCTTTAATAGTTGCTCTGCTAAACTATTTACTAACTTAACAACCTTCTCTGTGGCTGCTGGTCTTAGCTTTTTTTTTTGTGCTCCTCCTAATGGTGGGTTTAATCGCTTGTCAAATACCTGACAGTGGCACATGCCTTCTCTTTTTCGTTGTCCGCTCTGTCAAACAGTTCCTTCTTTTTTTTTCATTATCATGCCTCGATTGCTGCTTGGCAAGCGCGTTATTTGATGCTTTATGGCACAAGGCCCTTTGATCTTTTATGCGCTTTATCTATGAAAAAATTCTGCGTTAACAATGGATCCCAAAATGCTGCTGCGACCGGCCTTGATGATGCGGCCAGACGGCAAAAACAAACACAACACAAAAAACTGGAACTGCTGTCGACAGGCAGCCTTAATCCTTAATAATGGGACGCTAATCTGGTGGCACAGGAGAAAGTTGATTAAACTTGATGCCAATGTCAACTGCACGTGGCCGAAAGTAGGTACGTACTCAGCATTTTGCTTCGTTTCTAATAGGTTTGCGTGGGGCAAGTGGAAGCTTAATTAACATAAGCGAGCGTATTTCAGCTGCCTGTTCCTCCGCACCACCTCCTCTGTGTGTGAGTGTGTGCTTGAAAAGCATTTTACCACACACACACACACACATGCAAATGCACAGAGATCAGTAGTTGGCCTGGCTAAAAAACTGACAAAATGTACTTGAGCTGGGCGTGGCCTCCACCCTCATCCTCATTCCAACATTGTCAAGTGCTGAAAATGCAAATGTGGTTCGCTTTTCTTCACAGACATCAATATGCAGCAAGGGACTGCGACAACAACACAAAAATACAAAAAATGGCAAACTGCTTTATGCAGCAATGTGATTAAAATGGCGTCTGTGACAATGCAAACAAAAGTAGAAAAACAAAAACAATAACAAATATACAAAACTGGCACAATGTCCTCCAATAAGCAGAGCCAGAGGAAAAAGAGGGGATACCATTGCATTTCCTTGACCGAATCGCAAAACCCAGAGCCACGTTATCCACATTCTGTATTATTTACGGCCGCCATTGTGTGTGTGTGTGTGTATATGTGTTCTCTTAAAATAGCTGGCCATGTTTATGAGCGTGAGTGTGTAAGTGTGTTCACGCGTTAAAGGATAATCATGACGTCAGTTGATTTTTAAGTGCAACAACTGAATTAATTGTTAGCTTCGGAGTGCAACTTTAGAGATAAATGGAATTTTAATTTATTTGTTTAATTATTCTTTCATTACCAACAGCGAAATGACAACAGAACAGTCATTAAAGCTGTCCAAGAGCTTGTTGAAGGATACTGAGCAGGGTCTTTATACTCAACACTGTGAAGATAAATTACAGTTCACCGAAAGATTATTGAAATTTCAGTCTTGACCAAAGCTAGAACCACACTTCACACCACTTAAAGTGGTTGGGGTATTTAAAAGGAGTAAACCTACGAAAGCCATAACAATATTCTACTGACTGATGACACAAAGGTAAGGAATACTGAAATTGACGGTTGTTTGCCAGCTCAGAAATGGAATTTCAAATCGTTTTTACCGCAGAAGATAAAGCAGCGGACATCTACTCTGAATAGTAGTCTTCTTTGTGCCAAACCATTTGGTGCACTGCGTTTGAGGCACATATCTATGCAGTTTGGCAAGCGGCAAAACTGAGAGAAACCACTAGAAACTAATCAATACCTGTCGAAAATTCAGCTGACAGCCACCAAAGTGAAGCAAGTCCTTGCACGTTGGCGGCTCTAAAACCAAATCCAAAAACACTCAAGCACACTCGTCCGAGTACTCGACTTCTGCCAAACTAGGTAAAAAGGTGAGGCTATGGCATAGTGGTAGAGTATAACAGGGATTCCATCTCCGTTATGGGACCAACATGCCAGCAGCACTTAGTACCTAGCAAAACCCTTATCCGAGGATCAGGGCCGTCTTTCACGCCTGCCAAGCAGGCTACCTTATGAATACCGCAAGATGCTTTGACAGAGCCACATTGCAAAATGCCCAAAAATTTTAAATATTCTGGTGATTTTCGAAACAGCGCTGTACGGACATACCATAGCTACTCCAAAAAATGTAGTAAATAATCTCTGTTGACTTCTTTTGATTATATTGAATTATAATTAACCGTGTTGACCTCGAGCCGGCTAAAACATACTTTGACCAATTTGGCATAAAGTAAAAATTATCAAACTTTTTATAACTAACAAGTAAGAAAGTCGGTCAAGCCCGACTATAACATACTCTGTACCCGGTGTAGAAGCTGAATGCAGCGCTGCCGCTGTGCTCATCTCTAAGTTTCTCTCTCTCTCTCTTTGCTGAGTGAAATGCGGTGTTGGTTGTGGTAAAGGGGGAGGGGGTTTGGTCTTTTTTGCTCATAACTTTTGAACCGCTCTTCCGATCTTTATCATTTCTTCGGCAAATCGATATATATTACTAATGACTAACTTTCTCTAGAAGGTACAAATCATCTATCTACAAAACTGTGGGTGATATGACGTTTTTTCAAAATTGCGGGGGCGGGAGGGGGCGTGGCAAAAATTGAAAATAAACTTGATCTGCCTGAAAGTATAAGAAGCATTTGTCCCATACATGTCAAACCTCTATCTCTTACCATCTCTGAGATCTGTTTGTTCATACGGACGGACGGACAGACGGACATGGCTATATCGACTCGGCTGTTGATGCTGATCAAGAATATATATACTTTATAATGTCGGATATGATTCCTTCTTCCTGTTACATAATTTTGTACCTGCGGTACAGAGTATAAAAATTGAAATGATAACAAAAGTCTGTATTCTAAATAAGGAATCAAACCAAGTCGTATTTCGGTTCCGATTTTGGTTCTGGTCCGTACCGAAACTTATGTTTCTGAAAAGCGCAATAAGATCAGAGCAAAAACACCAAAGTTAGGCACCAAACAATTTTGCTTGAGAGAGCGAGGGAGGAGCGCTGTTCCTATTTTAGAGCCTGTGTGCGCGCGCTCATGTGTACAGACAGCTTAACGTTGAGTTGGTGTTGCCAGATCTTTTGTTTTCTCATATGTGCGCTGCTCATTTTGTGAATTTACAAAAGACTTACTAAACAGAAACAAATTTAATTTTGCAAATTGAAGAAATCGTTAATTTCATAGCATAAACGTAGTAATGTCTTATTTATACAGGGTATTTCGGAGTCGGGCCACACGACTGCAGCGCTCTTACTTGTTTTTTACAGGAATAAATGTATGAATCGACTGTCTCCACTTTAAGCTTATGTTTTACTTGAACAGAAATGCCTAACACAACTAGTTTTCTGTTCAGAGTTTAATATGACATTATAATAAGGGTCTAATGTTGTATGTGTTAATTTCACAATTCATAAGATTTGCCCAAGTCAGGTTCTGTATTTGGTAAGCTTACGAAAAGAGCCTCAAACTAAATGCCAGCTTTGCAGTCGAGTTATTGTAGTCAGAGCCAAAACTGCACAGATACAATGTATAGGTTCTTTTCGGTCTTTTCGGTTCCAAATATATCGATGCTCTCATACCGGTACACAAAAAACTAAAAATATTATGGAATGAGGGTTGATTTCTGCCGTTCATTAAATTTATTTTCTTTGAATTTTTAAATAAGAATTCTTGTTTTTTATGTGTATTTTTTGGCGTTGGCTTTAGAAATTATTGGACTTCAATTGAAAATATATTATCACTAATTTTAATCAGCGGCAGCTGCCAGCCCAAATCAGATTTCGGAACTCCGATTAGGGGGTTCAGACACAATTTTAAATCGTTTAATGCTCGAGATTTTTTGTCTGATTTATGCTTCTGATTGTTTAATACACAAAATAATATACCGAATTTCTTCATATGTGTTTAAGATAGACCTGAGGCGATGATGACTTAGAAAAGTCAACTTGTTATTCAAAAGACTTCGGGGATAACTTTCTAAATTGTTACCTTTTGCTTTAGCGAAGTATTTAGTGAACTTGAATCGAGGATTTTAAAACTTAGACTAAAACTAAACTTAAATTAAAAACCCATGGGTACGGCTTTAACACTTCTCTCGTATCTTTATTTAGAACTTTCGCTAAGAGCTACTTGCATAGCGATTTTGGGACTTTGTAGCACTATTTCGACCAGATAACAAAAAAAAACTGAGAAAGTCGGTCAAGCCCGACTATATCATACTCTGTACCTGGTGTAGAACTGAATGCAGCGCTGCTGCTCGAAGGAGGGTAAAAGAAAAGAAAAAAAAATCATCTCTAAGTTTCTCTCGCTCTTCCTGTCTTCTTTGCTGCAATGAAATGCAGTGTTGGTTGATGGGGAGGGTGAATCGGCTGTTGATGCTGATCAGAATATATATACTTTATGGGTAAAATGTTTCCTTCTCCTGTTACATACTATTGCACAAACTTAATATACTCTATGTATGTACCTTTGGTACAGAGTATAAAAATCGCTTGCCAATACTTTAGATTTTGCTGGGTTAATTCTTCCAACGATTCGCCTAATATCCACCTAAGAAACCTGAAAAGAGCCATTGGGGAAGAGCAACTTACGAGGCACGATTGACTGCTCTGCAACAGCAACTTGCCAAGGAACTGGATGACGCCCTACTTAATGAGCCGCAGCTAATTGACGATTATCCCTTTGTCACAACACGCCTCAACGCTCAATAGCAGATCCCGCTCAACCAGATCATGCTAATCAGATGGATGACCCTCAGTTGGATGACCCTCAGACGGATGACCCCAACATTGTGGCTGCTACTAACTCCACTAACGCTAATAACTCTCAACTCTAAAATTCTCAGGTTGTTGCCTGCCAAACACAAGTGGCTGAACGACCTTTCTTGGCAGACGCGGGTACTGGGCTGCTGCCAATCCTTCTGTTGAGCCTCCATTTGACAAATGAAAACGATGGCGTGTATCCAAGGCTGCGTCCAGCAAGGGCGGTATAATGAACTTATTATTGACACCGTTTGTACTTGATTTTTTAAAAAAACAATTTTTTTATTTTTGGGGTGGTTGCTCAAAAACAGCCCAAAAAAAATATCGAATCGAATGGTGTTACGGTTCCGTTTCGATATCATTGATTGTGTAATCTTCCAATCATGTAATAATCTGATCTTTAAAAGATGAAAATCTATTAATTTGTGATTATAAAAGACCTTCAAACAGTCGGGCCATAGTTGCTGATTTAAGTTTATTTTGCTAAATTTCCCACAAAGTTTCTCCAAAAAATGTCTTCCACATTGATTTGGTCCTCCATACCCTTTTGCGTTCCGGTTCACTGTTGCCTAGGCATCACAATATGAAGAAGAAGGATAATTTGGGTGTTCCCGGTCTTTATTAAGTAGCCTATTCAATTTAGGCTAAGCTGAGCTAAGTGACACAAGGTACTCTTAGGCTTTCAATGAGAAATTTACTCTGTTGCAAATTTGATAAAACTTATTACAAGGAACAGCTTACGCATGGCCAAGTGCTGACATTTAGAAAGAGAATATTGAGTTTCTATATTTAGAGAGGCATCTCAGACTTCATCATCAATTAGGCCAGGCCATAACCAAATCATAAATGAAAAAAGTTATCTTGGGGTCAGAGCTAAGACTCTCTTGCCTGGCTTAGTTAAGTTTTCTCTCGGTGTAATGCACCGGTCAGTCATATTTTCGTTAATTGGCCTGATTGCACCCAAATTATAAGTATGTGGTCAATTAGTGCACACAAAACATTTATTATTAATGACCAGGCTTGGGCCGCAAGTCGATTAGCACAATTAGTTGGGTTAGGTGTGTGCGAGTGTATTGACAACTGTGGCAGCTTTAATTAATTAATGTAAATACCCAGGTCCTGTCCCCAGCATATGCACATGAGTTGATTACCATGCGGCAACTAATTGCGGATGGGATTCCAATCAGCCAGCTTTGAGGACGGCCCTATTAAGTGGGAGCACTTGCAATTCAATGAGAGTGTACCCGATTGACACACTTATTAAATGCGACATAAAGAATCGGCATTCAGGCATGCGGGTAACATGGACATCGACATACTTAGGCGCATAGTTTGACAGGAGGAGCGAGAGGCGTGCAAAAGTGGCCACCAGCAGGGCGAAAACCATGTCGAACATGCCAGCAGCACTTAAACGGAAAATGAAACGTACGCACAGATTTCCTTGAACAAGACTGGAAGGGAAGGGAAGGGAAGGGAGGGGGTGGGTTAAGGAATTCAATTAGGCAGATGAGTGGGGGCGTGGGCCCACAAAGATGAGCAGATAAAAGTGTTGGCCAAGTCAAAGGCAAAGCCAAGAGACATCTGACACTTCACATATGAGGGCGCATTATTGGTATTTCGAAGTGACTTAGCTGATGTTGCTGATCCTTTCGCCCGATGTCGATGATGAGTAGCATGCTGACGGCTTAATGGCAAACTTCTCTGCACTTTGCACCCACACTCACACACAGACGTGAACCCATTTGACTGGCATAACGACAGTAAAGTTGAATGCGGTTGCAGAAAGTTATCATAACTGAGACAGTTGGAGGATGAATGCTAGACATTGATGTGTCAAGTCAATAGGGGTATTCACTGCAAGCGGAAGGGTTGGTATTTGAATACGGGGAAGGGCCTGTCATTGAGTGTAGGCCATGATGGCTTCTGTGAGCAATGTCAAAGTTTGTGTTTGATTGAGCTTAGTGATATCATTGTGGATTCAAAGGATTGTAGATGAGCTGCTCTTTTGGGCATATGAATATGATCAAACCTTAAACATCAAACAATTAATACAACAACCGGATGCCGAAACCGTTACATTTGAAAGAGCGCCTGTGGGCTTTGAGTAATAAAGAACTTGCGGTAAGCATGCAAAAAAGTGTATCGCTTTGCTTGTGTAATAATTATGTGTTCACAGTTTTGTAGATGAATTCAAAGTTCAATTCAAAGTGGCTTTCCCCCTTTTTCCCCAGCTCTCGACTCTTTCCACTCGCCCCCTCCCTCTTCCAACGATCTTTACTCTTTTCCATTCCGTCTCATTCCTCTCCCCCTCCTCCTTCCTGCGCTCTTCACTCTTTCCTGTCTCCTTTCATTCATAATTTGTTTCAACTCACTCTCTTTTCTTTGGCGTTTTCACCCACTTCGCGGAAAAAATTTCCAAATTTTTTTCTTAGTGCGCGCTTGCTTAACTAAACGAAGATCTATGCCAAAAGTTGGATCTCTAGGATAAGCAGTTTTGGCTGTGGATTGATAACATTCCAGTCTGTTAGTCAGTCGGGCCTACAGATTTATAAGTATAGATAAACACATACTAAACACATGATTTGGTTTGGAAAATGGTTTTACAATATAATGAAAAACTCAAAATGGTGCACATATGCGCAAGCTTTTGTTTTTTAAATATGTTCTGGAAACCCATCCGCTCGTCTTTCATATAAAGGCAACGCTGAACACGACAGAACTTACAAGTTGCGGTCTATAAAAGTTTTCGTTCAAGTTCTAGTTTTTCCAATTTTGTAAGTTTTTAAGTGTTCATACAAAAAATTATATAAAATATTCCAGCAAAAGTATTATAACCCAGTATTGAAAATTTTGCAGTTCAACTATTCACGAATAAGAAAAATAACTCTTCTCACGGCTAAATTTTAATCACTTGAATTTTGTGACTGAAAGCCAGTTGTCCAAACCAGCCTTTGCAAGGGTATAAAAACTATGACACAGACGAACTTGGCTTGGCCTTTTCATCCTTAAACAAATTTCAAATAAATAAATATTTAACTAATAACTTTAAAAATATCAATCCATCAGAATTGAAGGACACAACTCAATATTGCTTAACCCCTGACTAACCCTAATGCTGAAACCAAAATCTACAGATTCACAAGTCATTTATCATTCATGCTCTGAATTGCAGCAGTAAAGTTTGTGCATATATTTGATTCGTGGTGCAGGGGATCGGACCACACAATGACGTCAGCTTCGTCGTCGTTGAACTCAACTGAGCCATTTTAATTGCTGCATCAATATTTGCTTAAAATTAGCTCATTGTGCACCGGAATAGAGTTTGCTGAGTAGTTTGTTCTGTCTTCCAACCTCCCACCCCTCAATTATCACATATTTGTGTATAATTAATAAGCTGTTTTTCAGTCGCAAACTTCCCTTTCTTGCTGAGATTTGTGTTGGCATTTAAACCAATCAATTTGAAATTGCACTCAAGTTTTTCGTTTATTCAATTGTAACTTTTTTCTTTTATATTTTTTTTGAATTGAATGGAAAAACTTTTGCATAGCAAAGAGGGGACAATTGCTTCTCTTTTGTAGTTATGTTGGATTCCAGTGTGTAGAGAATTTATCAAAGTGCCAGTCCTGCTCCTTTGGCCATTATTATAGTAATATTACTTAGTTCTGGGCGAAATGGGTGGTGCACACACATGCGTCTACTTATGTACACAATCTGTGTATATCAAATTGCTTAAGCGGAAAGAAGAGAAGCAGCTGCTGAAAAGGACAAAGCCGCAACTAGTTTAGCCTAGACTCATATAAAATTTTCGACTAGTTTTTTTACACTTTTTTTTTTAAATCGTTGAGCCGTGCAAAAGCACACTGGGCTGAACTAGATAAAACATATGGCGAGTGTAAATAAAATATTCATCTCATTTGGATGATGAATTATTCAGTACAAAATGGCACTGATGCATGGTTTAATACATTTTTAAATCCACCAAATGTTATTTTCGGTTTAATTTACAGGAAAAAAGCAACGGCAAGACGGAGTAGATTGGTCAATGTCCAGACTACCTCCAATCAAAATAGCAAATAAACTTTTGCAACAGAAAAGTTAGCAATTGTTAGTGCTCTATGTTTGCTCGCAGAATTCAAATCTATTGTGCGTTTACCCACAGCAAGTTAAGCTTAAGAGATATTTGGATATACGTTTGTTAAGCGAGGTTTGCTTACATAACCAAAAAACGGTTTCCCTATTGAAAAACAACCAAACAAATACCCTGTACAAAAAAACTGATTGCTATGAAGGATCATTGGGCAGATTGTTCAGCCATCTTGCAGAGCTTATAAGCAAAAAGAAATTAATTACAACAAAAAAGCAACACGTTCAAAAGTCATAGCAGAATTCCAGGCTGAAACCTGATCTCGACGCTTAGCACATTGGAGTCCCCAATGCGTTATTCGGCGATAGATGGTTATAAATGGACAACTATGTGGCTGTTTGATTGTGAATATACAATGCAGAGTCCGCTGATGATAAGATGTGGTTATCTTTGAAACAGCGATCGTTGTACGGACATACCAATTGCTATTCCAAATTGTTGTAATGATTTGTGTTGATTACATTGAATTGTAACTCTCCACCGACCTCAAGCCAGCCAAGTTACAAAAAATTTGACAAAAAACAGGTCGCAAAAACCTATATAAATAAAAAAATAAACTCAAATAATACTAGCTGATAGTCCTTTGTCTTCTCTAATTTATGACGTTTTCAGTTTCTCAATTTCAAGGCGCTTTATAGCACCTAAAAATAGGCTATGCCTAATGAGTAGAGAGAGTGATCTACAATATTTTGAATGTGTTTTAAAAGAGAGAAGTCAAGGAGAATGATAGAGAGAGAGAGAGCTTGTCTGGAATTTTAAGCAATGCCAGCCAAAATGGAGAGAACATCAAAATGTGCGTGTATCGGTGACCACGAAAACCGATTTACTAGCAAACATATTTCGCTATTTACACATACACGAGCCGAACGCATGCCGAAGCTCAGGCCAAGAGAATAAACAGCTCTTCAGTCGCTGACTAGACTTCGACAAAGAAGATTTAACATAGAGCAGGGTTCCCCAAGAAGAGAGAGCGAAAATGTGACTGTGTCTCTTTCTTACACACAGTGATGCATGACTTTGGCAAGCATTTGGTGTGAATTGGAGTGGGAATTACAAAATTTAATAGGCGAGAAATCACTTTTCACTTTTGTGAAACGTCACAGATAAGAGACATTTAAACACCGGAAGGATGCGGTCGAGATGTTCAATAAACGCCAGATAACTTTGCTTGGGGAACTCTGACATAGAAGCACAATTTGAAACGCCTCTCTTTTTTGAGTGATGTTAACTCCTTTGTGAAAAAGAAATACTTCATTGTGCCAACAAGATACTTCACTCAAAATTATTATCGACATAGGAAAACGCGGTGGATGGAGGGGAGACGGGCCGCACCTTGTATTTTCAGTGTACGCATAGAAAGAGTAGAGGTAGAAAAACTTTGCGATTACCGTTTGAAAGAGCGTTAAAAATGAGAGAAAATAAATGACAAACATCAACACTCTCAGTGCAAAAATTAACCGTTATGTTTCATTTTCGTTTTGTGAGTGGTGCACTACTATAGCCGCACAATATTATTTCTTATTCTGTGTTTGCTCGCGGCGAACTTTTTTGGCGTACACTTGGTTGAGTAACTATTTGTAATAAATTCGTAAATATGCCAAGTGGGCCAGTGCTGTCAGATGTCGAGAAATGCCAATTTCTGGCGCTTAAAAGTGAGAATTGCTCATTTCGTGAAATTGTCTAAAAAATTGGTCGCTCCGACAAAGTTGTGCGATATTTTTGTAAAAACCGAATTGAATATGGAAAAAAAAACACGTAGGACGTAAGCCGAAGATAAGTTAGCGTGACCAGCGCCGATTATTGAGTGCTGAAAGCAATTTATAAAAGACCGCTAATGCGTTAGCGGCTGAATGTGGCCTAAAAGTGCCTCGCTGGGCCGTTGCAAGGCCTTTAATGAAATCTGAAAACATAGTGCTACGAATATTTAAGGTGGCAGCAAGGTTACTGGATCACCATAAAGAAGCCCGGATGAAATTCGCCAGAGATAAAATGGGTACTGACTGGTCAAAAATAAAAAGTTTTTATGGAGCAATGCAAATATTAATTTATCTTTCTTGATCATTTTCTCGGATGGGAAACAGTTTAATTTGGACGGTCCTGATGGGTTTTCGCACTATTGGAGGGATTTGAGGAAGAAACTCCTGTAATTTTCTATGAGAAGTTTTGGAGGAGGATCATTAATGGTTTGGGCTGCGTTCTGCGAGTGTGGATGATTGAAGCTGGCATTTCCAAGCACTCATATCAACTCAAGGCAGTACGAGGACATTTTTCAAATGAATTTATTGCCTTTTCTTCGCGGTCGAAAGCGTCTAAAGCTCATTTTCCAAAAGGACAACGCATAAATGCACGGCTTGAATGCAATAGTGTTCGGTTTTTGGAGTGGCCCGCGTGCTCCCCGGACATGAATCCGATAGAAAACCATGGAGCGTTGCTGGTCCGAAGGATTTATGCTAAAAATACTAAGTACAATAGTACTAAGGACCTCAAATTGGCAATAATTAAGGCATGAGAAGAACTGTCCCTTAGTGATTTAAAAAACCTCGTAGACAGTATGCCGAATAGGATCCATGAGTTAATTAGTGTTAAAGGAGGTTACACTCATTATTAAAGTGAATAAACACATATTAATTAGTTAACGTTTTTCTCTAGTTTATTTAATTTAGTGAAGTGCGGCTATAGTAGTGCACCACTCACAAAACGAAAATGAAACATAACGGTTAATTTTTGCACTGAGAGTGTTGATGTTTGTCATTTATTTTCTCTCATTTTTAACGCTCTTTCAAACGGTAATCGCAAAGTTTTTCTAACTCTTCTCTTTCTATGCGTACACTGAAAAAACAAGGTGCGGCTATAGTATTGCTCCAGAGTTTAAACCCAAAAACTTGGCGATTTGCATTTCCATTCTTATCATTTTCTTAAGTGAAGCTCAATGTATGTTTTTGTGTTTTTCCACTCATTAAATGAAAAACCTGTGTACACACTTATGTTAATTATTGTACAAATTCATCACACTGTGCCGCATGCCACATGCGACTGGGACTGTTCAGTCGCCCACGTAGCCAGCCTTTCTCTGCTCTGCCTCTCGTGTGTTTAGTCGGTGTTTGCTTTGCTCTTGCTCAGAACGCGAGGATAAGTCGAAATTTACACGCAGGCAGTGTGGGTTTGGGTTGAGGGTTGAGTGGTTGCAGGGTTATGCTGAAATTTGCACTTTTTGCACACATACTCATACATGCTGTTTATGCATAAGTCTGTCTGTCTGTGTGTGTGAGCAGCATAAGTAAACAAGTTTAGTATAATCAACGGGCTGGTTGCTGTCAGGAAAAAAGTGTTGCACATCCGCTTACATAACACACACACACACAAGACACTTTCATACAGAAAATATATTGACAGCACTTGGACATGATGTAGTATATGTTTTTATTAACATGACCAAGTCGAGAGCTGCATTTAGGGTGGGAGAATGTTGTCTCGGAGTGGCCATAAAACCACATTACCTGTGATTTCCTTACCCAAGCACACCCACAGACACTCATCGAGCAGGATAAGCAGCCTCATCTGGCGTTGCAGTCGGGCACACTCTGGACTCTGGACTCTGGACTGATGGCACCTTTGTGCTTAGCTCATTGAATGTTTTCATCTTAATTTTTTATTGAATAACTCTGCTCGAATCCCTGCGGCCATTTCTGTTCGTGCGCATGTCTCCCAGCATTTCCAGCTGGTTTAAATCAGCGGCCAGAAGACAAAGCTGGCTAAGCCACGCATACGCCCACGCCGTTTGGTAGGTGTTTTTATGACAGGCTCATAAAAAACCGGGACACTGCACAAAAAAACGAAAACAGAAAAGGGTGACACACAAACAAAGCCACAAAACGACTGCAAGGGGTGGTGGGGGGTGAGAGCCAGAAGCAAATTGCTGTACAGACCCTCAAATTATCGAACACCAGCTGTGTCCCATACACTTTAAATATTTCTGCATAAAATTGCCATTTCATTCGACTGCCACTCACCGTATGACTTTAAACTTAATGAAATTGAAATTGTCTGGCAGAACTCAGAACTTTATGAATTGTTTAATAAGTTTTCATCTGTGTGTTTGCATTTCATATGTCCTGTTGTTCTTGTTCCCTGCCCCAGGCTGTTCTTTGCATATCTTGAACTTTATTTATGAAAAGCCGCTGGCTACTAATTTATGTGTATAAATCCAAGTTTTGTCAAACAAAAAAAAAAAAAGGTCTACGGCTCAACTTGAAAGAGTAATTGAAAGCATTTAAGTTGACATTAAGACGCAAAACAAAAAGGTTGAGATTTCACTTGTTGATTTTGTCCCCACAGATCGGAAAAAGGGGGAAATGAGCCGGTAATTCAATTACAAGCGAATAAAGTGAGGCCCGAAATGAGGGGAGGGGGGCGTGGGGGAAATTAATGTGGCCAGGGAATTGTGTTTCATGTAATTTTGGTTTTAGTTGCTTTGGGTTCGGGTTTAACCCTTGTGCCTAATTGTAATTAAATAGGGGTTTTTACGCGTTGAATTTCGAAATTGAAATTCAAGTGAAAATATGTGAAATATTTGCCAAAAGCTGCCGTGACCTTTTTTTTTCTCTGTTGTATTTGGAGGTTGCCCTGTGGCACATTAAAATTTGCATTATAATGAACCAAATCCCAAACGCTGTAGAACCTTTTTGAGGAAGAAACATACAATGTTATAAAAAGGCACCTTGCCGACAATTTGTGGTGAGAATCTATCAGGGAGTGTTAAATTGGCAGTAAAATCCTAATATATTGTGTTTAATTTAAGTGTACATTCGGATTAGGTAATGATTACCGCCAGTGCAATTTGAAAAGACGTTATATTTCCCTCAGTTTTGTAGCTAGATGGTTTGTACCTTCTAGAGATATTTAGTAATCAAGATTATTTATCGATTTGCCAAAGAAATGATAAAGATCGGATGAACTATACTACAGTTATGACCAAATAAAAGCGCTGCTTCCAAATGGTTCTGGCATTCCCGATCAATTCCCTCAAGCGATAGCTGCAGTTACCTATCGATATTAATCGCATGCTATCGATGAGAGGCGTGTGTCAAGCGGAATCTAACAAGTTACAAAGATAACTAAACTAACAATCATAGGTGTGTCATAAATCTCAGAAATTTTGATATAACGATAATAAAAATTGTAATAAAAGTGTATGTAAAGTATAGTTACAAAGAGGCCAAAGCGCTGTTAGGACAAAAGTTGAGCGATTTGAAACCGACAGCTCTTCACGTTCACGTATCATTCGATAATTACAACGATTGACGCTCGTCATTCCACCAAAAACAACTGCAGGCTCCACCTCAACCACATTGCCTCAATACGTATGCGCCATCTCTGCTCGTAAAGTCCATCAGCGCTGCCACGCCCACATCAGCGCCCACTGCAGCCACACCTAATGGACATGCATCATCATCATCCTTGCGTCACTCCACGGACTTCACAGCACCAGCATCACCATCTCGTGGCCAACAACATGACCACGGATAGGGGCTCGGATCTCAACCACGGCTCCCGCGATAGCGGCTCCTCGAGCATAATCAGCTTTGCTACGATACGATCAGCACATCCTCGCCTTTGCCTGGCCTAGCCATGTCTACAGGTTTTTCATCGACCTCTACACCAAAAACTATTCGACCAAACAACGCGATTCTCTACTCAGGGTACAATGCCCAGTACTACAGACTCAGAAACGGTTTCCACGGCAATCAGGTCTTCGTCCCGGAACCGACGCAGTGTCCAGTATACTGCCCAAGGATGGTCCACCTCGTTCAATGGGAAGTCATGTCTTACAGCTTCAACAAGAACCTTCAAAACCGTTACAACAACAACAACAGACTCAGCTGCTCCTCGATGACCTTCTACACTCCAACCTCCCGAACCGAGTAAAAAGAGGGCTCTTCAATTACCTTGCGGGGAGGCAAGCTCAAGTGGAGTTTAGAGGAGCAAAGGCCAAAACAAGCAAGATCAAGCTAGGTGTCCCACAAGGCGGAGTCCTATCCCCCATTCTCTTCAACTTTTACTTGTCAAAGATCCCACCTCCACCGACTGAAGTTAAATTAGTAGCCTACGCTGATGACTGTTCTATTATCTCCACCGGGAGAAACGTAACGGAGATCGAACAAAGTCTAAATTCATATCTTCCCACCATAGCAGACTTTTTTAGCAGCAGGAAACTCAGCCTCTCTGCCTCTAAATCATCTGCCTGGACCAAGGAGGTCACGATGTCCCTGGACATTCACATAAAAGACCAAGTCAAATATCCCAAGATATTAGGTGTAACTTTCGACCCCCTTCTGACGTTCTCAAAACACTCAGAAGATGTTATAAGAAAGGTGCGTACACAGAAAAAAAACGTAGAGATATTTTCAATCTTTTAAATCTTGGGCTTGAAAATTCAATCTCGACTTCCAGGATATTCTACACAATTCAATCCTATAAGGATTGACCCATGCCTTTTGAACTTGAATCATTCCAAATGTGCTTACTTCAATTCCCTTCGATATCACATGTCCATAAATTGGAGAGCGAGAACTATCATGGCAGAAAACTGCGCGGCCGCAAAAAAGGAAGCCCACACTAACATGGTTGCCCGAACCATTGCGTCCTACCAAGACAATATTGCCCTGGGAGGCAGACCACCCCCCATAAACCCTGCCGAAGAGACCCTCCCCAGGCCTCAAAGGACATGTCTGGCCCAACTCAGCTCCGGAAGAAGCACCCACTGTTCTCACACCTCTAGATCTCTGGACCCACCCAATCGAGACAGCTTCCTTTCACGCTTTGGACACAGTTTAGTTTCAACAAACCTCTTTAACTTTACCCACCCCTTTTCTATATTTTTCTTCTTTCTATGCTGACCGCCTGAAGTCGGGAGGAATTTCGTCATCGTCGCTTTAATCAAATTCATTTTGATGTATTAGCAAGGTAGTAAATAAAGATAGTTACAAAGATAACTGAATGGTCACAGTGAAATCAAATAGTGGCGCCATCTATGATGAACGATACTGTTAAGGCAATAGCTTTCAGTTGTTTGATATTTGATTTAGTCGGTTCACTTTTCTTCTTCTTCTCTTATGATGTTAGGAATTGCTTTATTATTTGAAATAACAAACAATATTGCGTTATAGCAACAAATTTGCCAGGTTTCAGCAAGTCTTTAATTTGGTGGAACCGAACTGAAAGTTTAGGTTCAGTACTGGTTCAGGTTTCAGTTTTCTTAACTCACAACCGCATCTAAGAAAAACTTAAGCTTGAGCACCTGGTGTGTCCATTTGACACAATACAAAAATAAACAAGAAATTACAAGTGTGCCTGGAAAAACGAATGCAAAAACTTAGGAGACCGAAGTTGACAAGTGACATACGGAATTTTAAAATTATTGTATTTGAAAAACGCCTTTAGTTTCAGGGCTGAAAACCGGTTCGGAGTTGAACCTGCTCCGGGGTTTTTAAAAAAAAAAAAAAATTTTTTAAGCCAAGCTAAGAAAAGAGTAAACAAAGATGTGCAGTTCAAAAAATATGTTTCTACTAAATTTGAGGAATCATAAATAGTTCCAATTCACGTAAATGAACACAAAAAGGTTTTTGTAAGCTTTAATATACGTACTTATTTAGATAGTGCTTAGAAAAACGTTCTCTTATTGTAAATTCAATCCCAATTTCTACAACTGAATCTTGGGATTCAAGCAGATAAACGTTGTTAGAAAGGAACTAAGAAATAAAAGCATGAATAATTCTAATTCATATTCATATTCTGATGAAATTGAATCTTGCTAAGTAGCAAGAAAATAATGAAAAAAGTGACAAATATCATATCGGTAAACGACTTCATTGATTTTTTCTGGGTATTTAAAGATTGTTTCAAAAATTGGAATGTATTAAAGCTTTGGAAAAACTATCATTGTGCTTAGAACTGATTTTAAAAGATTTTAAAAGATAGCTAGCATGATCGGAGAGGTGTAATATGTCAAGATCAGCCTTAAGTTCTACCGTCAGTTGATCATTCAGTCAAATGTGTGCGTGCGCCCTTAAAATTTTTAAGTAATTTCCAATTTAATGTTGTCCGAACTAGCGATTAAACAAATTTATTCCTGAACCACCGATTTATCAAAATTTCTTCGAAATTCGTTCAGTGCGCCAAAATTTCATTCACTTTCGTTAATTCACCAAGCCGCAATTTGAATCCCAAAATTGTGTCAAATTGACACAAACGTCAAATGCGAGTTAACATTGATTTGGTTTAAATAATTCGCAATTCTGATGATTTTTCAAGTTTGTTAGCTCCCTTTGAAAACAGAACATTTTCTATCAAATATACCTCAAATTTTAGTTCATTTTCCACCAGAGAACTCCAACAAGCCGAAGCAAACCACATTCATCCTCCTTTGGGCTGTTGCAGCCAATTTGATATTAATTTATGATCAATATTATTAAATCAAACATCAATGTCTTTGTTCAGTTTCATTCTCCTTTGTGCCAGAGGCAGCGTTTGTATAGCGCAGAGTCATTCCAGCGCATAAATATTAATTGAAATAAAAAAGTGTTGCATATGAAAATGCGTACAAATAAATGGACCTTCCCCCGCTGCTTCTTCCTTGCCATCCCTTATCGGGTTGTGTTGATTTTTCGGCTATTGTATTTATTTAAACGCTATTTACGATGGCGCTCCGCCCTCACAATTGTGGCTAAAACCAACTATTATTTGTGTGAAATTGGAAATTCCAATCAAAACATCATACGACCAAAATGTGGCAGTAACCGTATCACGTTTCCCTGTTAACGGACCATAATAAATATTTCAGGCACAGAATTTCATGGGCGGCAAACGTCCACTTAACCTGCGGACAAACGACCCATTTCATTGGAGTAGCAGGAGTAACAGGAGATACTATATAAGCAGACGGTGTAACCTTTGGCCAAGGCATTCGCTTAACCGAAATGGACGTGGGTTATTTTTCAGTGCAGCAGCGCGCCTTGCAAATCATTGGTTTCGACTTGAAGGATTGCCATTTGAGTTTACGGCATCCGTTGTGGGCGGGTTTGCTTATTCTGTCCCTGGTCTCACATAATTGGCCAATGATTGTGTATGGACTGCAGGATCTGAGTGATTTAATACGTTTGACCGACAATCTGGCGGTGACCTGGCAGGTGAGATTTTGTGGTCAACTTAGATTTTTGGTCACATAAGATGACTTTTACAGGGTTCGCTGTGCACAATTAAGTTGCTAATGTTTATACTCAAGAGGCATCGCCTGGGCCGGCTAATTGGTCATTTGCATAAGCTCAATGAAAAGGCAGCGGCTGCTTCGGCGGCTCAACTTGAGGAGGTACGCAAGGAGCAACAATTGGATGCCTATGTCTCGCGATCCTTTCGCAATGCGGCCTATGCTGTACTTGTGGCCTCCATACTGGCACCCTGGGCCTTTGGTATTTTGGGCTATCTACACAATGAACCATTTAGACTACGTCCACCCATGGAGTTCAACTTTTGGCTGGACGAGACGAAACCCATTAACTACTGGCCCATCTATGTGTGGGGCATATTAGGCATAGCTGCAGCCGCTTGGGTGGCCGTGGCGGCTGATACGCTCTTCTCCTGGCTAATTCACAATGTGGTGGCTCGATTTCAGTTGCTCAAGTTGAAATTGAAACAGGGCAAAAGCGAGGAGAGTCATTTGGAGCAATGCATACATCTGCATCGTGAGGCCTTGGATTTGGCCCAGACACTGAGTGAAATCTATGCGGAAATAGTGTTTGTGCAGTATATGCTGAGTTACCTTCAGCTGTGCACCCTGGCCTATCGCTTTAGTCGTGGTGGCTGGAATTCACAGGTTCCATTTCGCACTACCTTTCTGCTGACGGTGCTCATCCAATTGAGTTCCTATTGCTATGGTGGGGAGTATCTGAAGCAACAGAGTATGGGTGTGGCGGTGACCATCTATGATAGCTTTGAGTGGTCAATGGTGACACCAAACCAACGTCGAATATTGCTCATGATGATCAGGCGAGCACAGCGACCATCCAAAATTTTTGGCTTTATGTTTGATGTGGATCTGCCGCTGTTGCTGTGGGTGAGTTTGAGTCGGTGGAAAATTGGATGTAAATTGAATTAACTGATTCCTTTTCTGTTTGATTAGGTGTCCAAGACAGCAGGCTCATTTCTGGCCATGCTGAGAACCTTTGAGCGTTAGAACAATTGTTTGATTCTCTTTTGATGCATGGCAAAATATATATAACTAGCTCACATTACCCGTCCTTGCCGGGTGAGCTTATACTAAAATATTTTATTTCAGGAAGAGAAGCTGGTACTGAACCGAATAAAACCAAACTATATCAAACCCCAAATAAATGCAAAAAAATTGTGAGGTTTGAAATTTTTAATGGTAAAGTGGAAATAATAAATTCTTTCTTTAGCAAATCTTTCAGTTCTGTTATTAACGTTTTATATTGTTTACTAAGGCTGGGAATCGCTGCCTGCTTGTCTCTTGTCTTTTGTCTGTCCGCCTGCATGCACAGATTTCATAAATGGTAAGAGTTGGAGTATCTAAGTCGTATAATTCTTATTCTTGTAGGCAGATCAATCTTTTTCAAATTTTTCCACGTCCCCTACCTCCCACGGAATTTGGAAAACCCTACTCCCTCAGTTTTGTTTGTACCTTTTAAGACATTTTGTATTTAGTAAAGTCAAGTTTGAGGAAATCGAACTTGTTACTTGTTATTATTGTTGAAATTAGAGGAATGGAAGTTACATTTTCAGAGTTTATTCAAAATATCAACAGAAGTTGACTCTACTCTCTAGGTTTGAATTTCTAGGGTTAGGCTGTGGATCGTTGATCATATTAACTGTTTAATTTTCAAATCTTTATAAAAGACTAGCATATATCCCGTCGCGCTTACTCACCTTAACAGTATAGAAATAGAGCCAATATCAGCCAACATCCCACCCACAAACAACTCACCACCCACATGTCACTCACTTGCCGCCCACATCCCACCACTTCCCACCCACTTCTCCACAACCCACCCACTTCCCAGTTGGCATACCGTATTTCCAAAATCGAAAAATGAAAACACAAATGAATCAAAAGAGTCAAGTCAATCGGATGAAAAATAGTTAATAGTTATTTTGCATTAAGAATTTTCCGGCCATTTTCCTCGTAGACGGATTTTCCAAAATCGGGAAAACACGGTGTAATTATTTTGCGTCATTGCATTAAAAATAAAATATTTCCCATAAAAACTTTTCCAACGCTTTCCGACTCCGGGAGGGATTTTTCAAAAAACCCCGTTTTAGTACGTACTTTCACCACTAACGAAAACTCAATTTCAGCTTTCTATCTCTTACCGTTTAGGCTGTTTAGGCAGTCAGTGAATCAGTCAGGACACTCTCTTTTATAGTAAAAAAAAACATGCTGACTGCGCCGTTTACTTGCATCTGGGTCGTGATGGTATAAAAACACCAGCCAAAACCAAAAGTCGCGGAATCATCTCATGGCCATAACCAAGTGAATTTATTTTTACTCGTAGAGTAAAAAGGGTATACTAAAGTCGTGCAAATGTATGTAACAGGCAGAAGGAATCATTTCCGACCATATAAAGTATATATATTCTTGATCAACATCAACAGCCGAGTCGATTTAGCCTTGTCCGTCTGTCCGTCCCCGTCCGTCTGTATGAACACCTAGATCTCAGAGATGGTAAGAGATAGAGGTTTGACATGTATGGGACAAATACTTCTTTTATCTGCACGCAGATCAAGTTTGTTTCAAATTTTGGCCACGCCCCCTCCCGCCCCCGCAATTTGGAAAAAACGTTATATCTCCTACAGTTTTAAAGATTGACGATTCGTACCTTCTAGAGATAGTTAGTAATTAGCAAAATGAATCGATTTGCCGAAGAAAATGATAAAGATCGGATGAACGGTTCTCAAGTTATGAGCAAAAAAGTGAACCAAGCCCCCCCCCGCTACCACCCTCCCACCCTAAAAAATGTTGCATACTTTTCGGATGGTCACACTAAGAAACGCAGGAACACTGTTAAACATGTTTTTTATGAGTAACGGGTATATCGAAGTCGGTTAGAGCCGACTTTAACTTACGCTCTCGTTTGTTCTAAAATGGTATTTTGGTTTTTGTTTTATTTTCCGAAGTCAAGAAAACACATTCCTAGTTAATTTAACTAGATTTGTTTTCCCATTTCGAGTGCTATTGGGAGTTCCATTAATAGTCTCTGCACACTGAGCACAATTTAGTGGAATGCATGGAATTTGATGATGATGTGATCATCTCACATCTGTCAGTCAATGCTCTCAAAAATGAGTTGTATCAAAAATTGCACAAAAATATATAAGAAAACTAAATTGGCATGAAATTTTGAACGTTTGCTTAACAATATCAGGCTTAAAAATCTCATGGTGTTGATTAAAAGGCAGATATGCTTGTTCCTTATCCCGAAGGAAGACTATTTGGGTGTCTTGCAACATATTTGGCGAACTCTAATGTTCCAGTATCTTTTTTGCTAATTTTATCAGCATCATCGTGGTCATTTGGTATTATCGATGAATTTGCTGCTCGAAATTTCAGAATTAATGTCAATTGGGTCCTCTGCGTAAAAGGTGGAAAGATCTGCATCATGTCCGGAATGGGGCGAGCACCTCTTTAATCACTATCATGATTTTAACAACTGTCATCAATATGGTTCTTACGCTAGCTTCTGTGCAAGGCGTTTTTCAATTCATTTCTTGCCACCTTAATATATAAAATAAAAATATTAATAAGCATGACAAGTTTTTCTGTCACTACTTAATTTGATGAGGAACGTGTGGAATAGAAACAAATTGCTTCAGATGTTGGATGTTAGATGTTGCTCGGTGGAAATAGCCTATAAGAAAATGCTTTCTTCGTACAATGTATGATCGCTAAAGGAAGCTAGCTCTTATGGTTTGGGCTTTACTTTATTGATCACATTATATGTCTTGCAATTATATGTTCATAGATTGGCCTAGATTTTAAGATTCTAAGCGGTTCGAGCTTAGGAGTTCATGCCTAAGGAAATAGATTGGACCTTCTGATATAATTAATAAATAGAGGAAAATTCTGGAATTTTTTTTCCTCGATGGACCGTGAATTATAATGAATTTACATGCAGAAAATAATTGGCGGTCGACCATGGTTCTTTTTTTATTGAATTTCAAAGTTTGCATTTTTCCCCATACAAATATATACTTGATCATATATGCTTTTCGAATTCAGTTTGTTTTTGCTAATAAATAAATTAAAAATATTCTTTACCTATATGAAAGGCGTACGTTTGTTTGAATTTGAGTGCCAAAGTGAGGAAAACTTGTCACCTATTGGAACTGTTATGAACTCTTTTCCACGCCACCTATCGAGGTAAAATTTAAGGCCCGTTTTTTTAACGTGCTTTCCCCAGGAGGCCTATTCCACGCAAGCCCCAGAAAGGCGTTTTTTTTTAAGTGGTGTCCCCAAATGAAGGGCCTAGTCCACTGTCATCCTCCTCGTGAACATCCTCCTCCTATAAATTAATATTTTGAAAACCGAAAATTTTTTTTTAAAAAATCGCGCGATTTTTTAAAAAAATTTCGCCTGCGGCGCTCATTTTTACACAAACTATTACATATTAAAGACTTACCTCACTGAAATTAACATCTTCATTAATAATATTATCATTCGTGGGACAATACATCTTCCCAATGGCCAAGAATATCTCATGGACTCTTTCAGGATGTGAGGGATACGTCTTATGAAAATGAAATTTGGCCAGGTAACCCAGGTAGTGGTAGTGGATGAACTGCACTTCGTTTTTGATGCGCATAACATCGAACACGACGAAACGGACAATTTCATCAATGCTTAGTTTTGACATGTCAAAAAAAGTGTTCTTGCGGATGCTTTGCAAGAAGTTGCAATGAACCTTTTTCTTCTTCTTTTTCTTGGCGTTCGTGCTTTCCACAATAGCGTTGCACCTGAATCGACCTCGACTCGCTTCTACAGTGCACAGTCTATTGCACCTCGGACATATCAATTCCTTCGCCATCACATTGTGGTCCCATAAAAACTCCATTATAGCATCCGAGCTTAGCGATAGGAGTTTTGTAAGCGAATACCGACAATTCGCGCAGCTCATTTTTATAAATAATAGTCCACTTTCAATGAAAATAATACTACAAAAGTGTTTTTTTTTTTTGCGAAAACATTGACATATATTTCAAAAGCATATGTGATCGGGCATATATTTGTATGGGGAAAAATGCAAACTTTGAAATTCAATTAAAAAAGAACCATGGTCGACCGCCAATTATTTTCTGCATGTAAATTCTTCATAATTCGCGGTCCATCGAGGAAAAAAATTCCAGAATTTTTGGAGCAAGCTACCTTATAGTAAACATTTACCAAGTGGCAATGGGCTAAGAGCATAGGTGGGCAAATAAGGACAATTCGTTTCCCGTCCCGCCACGATCCCGACCACGGCTGTCCCGTCCGTCCCATTGGCAAATTTGAATTCAATATCGTCGCACGTCTCTCGGGGTAAAATAATCCACCAAATTTGTTCATTCCAGTACGCGTACGCAGGATTTTTTTCAGGGGTTTTAGAACAAAAATTTTAGTATAGTAGTATTTCATATAAAAATTTCCCCGAGAGTTTAACCCCAAACACCCCCTGCGTACGCCAGTTCATTCTATATAATATGCTCTTTCTACTGTCCCCCAACTAGAGTGGCCAAAAGATTTGAGTTTCCTTCTACTTTGGGCTGGGCAATGGCAAAAAGATGAAGTAATGTCCCCTTCTGTCGTTCGAAAAAATCGCTGTGAGCGACTAAAGCCCGCTGCATGCCTCCAATAAGGCAGTGACCCGTTATGGCCCAGACCAGAAGTAAGATGTTTTCCATTTCAGGTTATACGAGGACCATGTGACCCTAGCTACAGCGTAAGCCAGAAGGTTATTCCATTCTTCCGTAACCAGGCGCAGGGTTTCGTTCCTTGTGATTTTTTGTATGAGGATATGGGCATCCTCATCAACAGCTTTTTCCTCGGGAGGAGCTGAATGAGTATTGCATTGACCAACTGTGATGAGGCGTCCATGTACCCAGATTAGGTGGTTACTACGCGTACGCAGGGCTTCTCCTTTTTGGATTGGTGGCTTTTTTAGATTCCCTCTAATCCGCAACAACCAGTAGAGCCTTGCGCAAATTCCGTAGGCTACTGGCGAAACCACTTCCATCTGCCTTTTTTTTATTAAAAAATAGAGGTTTTTCACATTCATTTTGCATTGCCCCTTTCTAAATTGCTTGTTTGTTTACTTCGGACAGCTATGTGCTATCGATAACAAATCATAAACAAGCAACTCTAACAAACTATTTCTTTGTTAGATTCACATCTAACACAATCACAAAAAATTAATCATGATTGCGCTTTATGCCCGTTCACCAGCACAATCTAACAAAAATAGTCGATTTTTGTTCATCGATTTATGCTGCTGAACACGCTCATTCT
>JAEIFU010003278.1:0-30797 GCA_018904235.1 Lordiphosa stackelbergi | reverse complement strand
TGCACAGTGGTTGGGCTTGTATGGAGACGCGGCCAAAAATACTTCAGAAAATATAGCGTTATGAAATTAATACCAAAAATCTAAAAATATTTTAAGTATATGATAAAAAAATGGTCATATAGGACGTCTATATCATATAGCTGCCATAGGAACAATCGGTTAAAAATCAGCATTTAGTATGAAAAACTTTTTTGTTTTTTAAGGTATCTTAACCAATCTTTCAGATTATATGTTTGGAGCAGGTTTATATATCCTTACCAAATTTGGTTAAAATCAGAGAACTATATCTTATAGCTCCCATACAAAAAGATGGTGCAACTTTTAAAAAAATTATTCTTTCAAGGCCTATATTTAATATTTGACCTGTAAATGAGAACGCTGGTGAAATCTTAGTCTCCAAAAGTAAAAACAATCACGAATTCATATAAAAGTATTTTATTCATCTAGCAACAAATGCACACCGCTTAACAATTTTGTTTTTTTCTTGGCGTGTTTCTCTTTGCCCAGTTATGGAAAAGGGTCTGAACTTAAGGCAATCTATTAAATAAACCCTATTTGTGTCAACTCGTGACATTTAGTGTGATACTCTCTAAATTTTTTTATGTCTTTATTTTGGATTCGGCAGCTTCTTCAGATAACTCTCCCTATCGAAACAAGCGCATAATTTATAATTTCCGGACCGTGGACTAAAAACTTTATGCACTGAAGGTGGAAGGTAATACCATGGGTATAATTTAATTAGCATTTTTGCGGTGTCAAGTGCAAAGCTTCCAAATTTTTCGGTATTTATCTTATATCAGATGCCATGCATTGCAGTAATGTTGCACACCTATTTAAAACATGTTCATCCAATCCTGTTATATCAGCAGACAATTTTGTATCGCTAAAAAACCTTCTTGCCGTATTACCGTCATTTGAAGTTCCACTACCTCCACTTCTTGGTTGGTCGACATGTAATCCCATTTGGATGCGAAAGTCTGCTTGAATTTGTGTTTTCCTATCCTTAATGGCTTTTTTATCTTCTGGGGTACAAATTCGCCAAGTTTTCAAATGCAATCTATATGCCAAATGCAAGAAATATTCAAAAATCGAATATATGAGTGCAACGGAGACAATCCAAACTCATAATGTTCTTCGTGAACTTTTTTGCTTAAGCATTTTTCCAAGTCATTCATTTCGCTCGGCTTTGCGTCACATATGTAGCATTTACAAGTTGATGTTTCACTTAAAGCACTACAGACTTTTCCGTCAACCATTGTCAACTGCAAACGATGTGTAATTGTAATATTTTTGGTTAGTGCTTTACATGTATATGGCTCCAGCGCAGATATTTTGTTCCTAAAGTATTTGGCTTCATCTAAAGTCAATTGTGTTGTTTCTTTTTGGAATTGGAATCGTATTGGTCTGCAGTAACGTGTGGATGACGGTCGCGGATTTTTCCAAATTACTTTGTGTTTCTGGGGATCGCTTTCCTGAGTAATTAGTTGCAGTGGTACATACGAAGTCACAAACAAATTCGAATCATCAATGTTACTGTTCAATGCTTTCTGTTTATATTCGGAATGACTAGAACTGCCGTCAAATCCCCACTTGCCAATTAAAATCAAGTCAACCACGCTATCATCATCAATGCTCTCAAGGACATCAGCTTGAAGTTCTATAATTCGTAACGCCGTGTGATCCAACAAGCTTTGCAGCTCAACTTCGGCTTCGGACTCGCTGACACTGATATTTTCGGGATAAGTTAAAGCCTTGGCCGCCAGAAGTTTTTCGTAGCTTGGTAGTAAATTAAAGGAAGTCTTACTATTAACAAAACTACGAAAAAGCAAATATTGATGTTTACTCATATTTGTATCAAGAAAGAGTGACAAGACTTCATCCACATTAAATTCGGTAAACGTTGGTTGAGATGAGTTGCATGAGCGTAATACAGCAGCCATAGATTCGTCACCTTGTGATAGCTCAGCAATTCTTCGTCGTTTTGTCCGCTTAGAAGCTTCCATAAAATCTATTTTCGGTCGTCCACGGTCAGAACTTTTGGATGTGGATGGGGCACAGCTTAACTGAATTGTTTCCTTTTCCTTCAGCCACTTAGATTGACTTTGGAGAATTAAAGCTTTCGTACGATTGTATTTTAACCAAAACGTAACAATCCTTTTACATATGTATCCAATTCGCTTTGCTAGTTCACTCATGTCAGCAATATAGCCGTCTTTTATGATGTTCGCTTCTAGGCCTTCAATCAAATTTTTTTGTCTTTCTGCGGCGCTTCCCTTTTCGCCGCACCATAAATTAAAAATATAAGATCGTGCAAACACACACTTATAAGAAGAACCTATTGAAATTTAGTGCAAGGGAATATCAAACAAAATAAAAACTATTAGTAAATGAACAAACAGTTTTGGAAAGGTAAACACAAGCATGACACACGAAGACAGAGCAACAGCATAACAAGTAAATAAACGGCAAAACTGACCCTGAAAAAGTTAAGATGGTGTTAGTATTTTTACGATATTAGGCACATTGGCAAATTCTGGCAGAAACTTTTTACACATTTGTTACCTTTGGAGACCGACAAACACATTGGTATATAAACAAATTGTGGAATTTTGTGGGATCACTACTAAAACTTCAGCTAAACATGAAAAAGACGTTCAAAATATAGGCAAAAAACATGTATTAGTTCACATTAATATAATAAAAACAATAATTATTATTAATATATCAAATTATATCTCATTTTATAGAAAATACCTTCAACTTCAAAATCCATTACAAATAATTTTAATTTGAACACGTAAATAATGATCTGACCACTTCAAAGTTCGGTTTACTTGTGAAATATTCGCGATGCGCGCAGCTGCGCTTTACAAATGAGCAACTGTTCACATCTTCAATTCTATTTTTAGAAAATCCCGTTAGATTTCTAGAAAAATCTGGTTTGCCATGAAGAAGCTTGGACATTTTAGAGGCGATTTGTTTACTTTTCGTACATTTTTGCCGTTATCAGTTTTTTTGTTTTTGGCCTATGGGAGCAACCACTGTGCATTGAAACGACATATCTCCGCGCAATATCACATGTTTCTAAAATAAGGCCTGATTCCAGATGACGTGAATTTTTATTTTGGCACAATACTTCATTCAAATAAGAATGCTTTGCAACAGCATTCAGATTTTAAAACAGTTCAAAAGTTGTTTGTGAACTTCAACATAACGAGAGCGTAAGTTAAAGTCGGGTCTAACCGACTTCGATATACCCGTTACTCATGAAAAAACATGTTTAACAGTGATCCTGCGTTCTTTAGTGTGACCATCCGAAAAGTATGCAACATTTATTTAGGGTGGGAGGGGGGTAGCGGGGGCTTGGTTCGCACTTTTTTGCTCATAACTTGAGAACCGTTCATCCGGTCTTTATCATTTCTTTGGCATATCAATTTATTTTGCTAATTACTAACTATATCTAAAAGGTACGAATCGTCTATCTTTAAAACTGTAGAAAGAGATAACGTTTTTTCCAAATTGCGGGGGCGGGAGGGGCGTGGCCAAAATTTGAAACAAACTTGATCTGCGCAAAAAAATATTGCAAATAAAAATAAAAAAAAATAATAATAATAAAAAAAAATTTGGATATTTTTATTGAATTTTCAATTGTTCATAAAATTGGTTATAATATCGCGATTTAAGTCAAATATGCGCCGTTTTGTTCGATGACGAGTTCCCAACGAGATGCCAACTTCATAATGCCCCTCTTATAGAAGCTCGCTTCCCTATTGGCAAAAAACTCGGAGAGCCAATTTTTGCAGGACTCTCTTGTGGCCAACTTTCGACTACCAAGCTCGTTCGCCATGGATAGAAATAGGTGGTAATCACTTGGTGCGAGATCCGGACTATACGGTGGATGCAAAAGAACCTCCCATCCGAGCTCCCGGAGCTTCTGGCGCGTCACCAAAGATGTGTGGCCTGGCGTTGTCCTGATGGAAGACAATTCGGCCTCTGTTGATCAAAGATGGCCTCTTCTGCATGAGTGCTGCATTTAAGCGGTCTAGTTATTGGCAGTACAGGTCGAATTGGGCGTTTGGCCATAGGGAGCAGCTCATAGTGGATGATTCCCGCCAATCCCACCAAACACACAGAAGAAACTTCCTGGCCGTCAATCCAGGCTTGGCCACCGTCTGGGCAGCTTCTCCGCTTTTCGACCACGTCCGTTTGCGCTTCACGTTGTCGTAAGTGACCCACTTTTCATCGCCAGTCACCATCCGCTTTCAGAAGCGATTCGCATGCATCCATACGGGCAAAAATGTTTTTTGCAGTTGTGGCACCCATAGATCGAGCTTCTTTTTTGAATCAAATGGTTTATAACGGTTTGATGACTCATGCCCAGCTCTTGGCCGATGCTACGGCTGTTACTATGCCGGTCTCTTTTGATCAATTCAGCGATTTTATCGCAATTTTCGACGACAGGCCTTCCGGACCGTGGCGCATCTTCGATCACCTCTGCACGAGAACGAAAACGTTGAAACCATCGTTGTGCGGTGGAAATGGAAACTGTATCGGGTCCATAAACTGCACAAATTTTATTGGCAGCATGAGATGTATTTTTGCCTTTATCGTAGTAGTACTGTAAAATATGCCGTATTTTCTCTTTATTTTGCTCAATGTTTGCGACGTTTGAACATTCTCCGGGGGCCTTAAATAAGACAGCCCCTCATTCAGTAAAGGTCTTTTAACTCAACATTAGGATGGTGGTCGAGTCTCATGTTCAAGTTTCAACACTCACCTTAGACTAGCCTTACCCCAAACTTTCTCAAACCTTACCCTAACCCTAACCTAACCCTAGCTTAACCTTGCCTTTGCTTGCCCTTAGCTTACTTTAACTTTAGCCCAATCTTATGCGGAGAAGCAGTCCATATCAAAATGAACTGCCTGAACTGATGAGACGGTATGGGATCGAAAAGTTGAGGTTTCTAGATTCCAGCTTCGTTTCCTACAGAACTCCTTATTTCTCTCCTAGTTTTAGTTAATTCCCTTCCTCCTTTGGCTTCCAAAAAAAACTCACCCATTCTCCTTTCTCCCTAGACAACCTGTACCCCGTTCGGCCCATGGTGCCGCTGTCTATGACAACAAAATGTGGATCTATGCCGGCTACGATGGCAATGCTCGCCTCAATGATATGTGGACACTGAATCTCACCGGCGAGAATCATCAATGGGAGGAGGTGGAACAGCAGGGTGATCGTCCGCCCACTTGTTGCAACTTCCCGGTGGCCGTGGCACGTGATGCCATGTATGTGTTTTCGGGCCAAAGTGGTCTACAGATAACCAACTCGTTGTTTGAGTTTCACTTCAAGACCCGCACCTGGCGTCGCATTTCCAATGAGCCGGTTCTAAGAGGTGCCACCTCGGCCCCACCATCCCGTCGCTATGGCCACACCATGGTGCATCATGATCGCTTTTTGTATGTCTTTGGTGGCTCAGCAGATTCTACACTGCCCAATGATTTACATTGCTATGACCTGGACTCGCAGGTGTGGTCTGTCATACAGCCGGAACAGAACTCGGATGTGCCGTCGGGTCGAGTGTTTCACGCTTCAGCGGTAATTGGCGATGCCATGTACATCTTTGGCGGCACCGTGGACAATAGCGTGCGACGCGGCGACACCTATCGCTTTCAGTTCTCCAGCTATCCCAAATGCACGCTGCGCGATGATTTTGGGAAATTCTTTCAGGAGAAGCAATTCTGTGACATACAATTTGTGGTGGGGGCGGAGGAGGTGCGCATTTTGGCGCACATAGCCTTTGTGGCGGCGCGCTCCAAGTATTTGAGGAACAAGATTTTTGCAGCACGCGAGGCGCGTCAGCAGCAGCTGGAGAAACTGTATGGAGTGGGTCAGGTGGATGCTTTGGCTTTGAATACAGGAGTGGGTGGAGATCGAGCACCCATGCTGGAGGTGCGACTGGCACATGCCACACCCGAGGCTTTTGATATAATACTAAACTATATCTACACGGATCGCATTGATCTGAAGGACTCGTACAGCAAGAATATTATTATACTGATAACGGACATTTACCAATTGGCTGGATTGTTTACCATGCCGCGCCTGGCGCACGGATGTATACAGTATTTGGACTATAAGATAAACAAGATCAATGTTTTGGAGGCTCTGTACAATGCGGATCGCAGCAAGTGAGTAGCAAGGAGGGGGAGGGGGGAAGTTTTTAACCCCGTTTTAACCCTTTACCTTTTACCCAGCATCAAAATCATCAAGGATCACTGCATGCAGTTCATTATCAAAGAGGAGAACTTCACCGAGGTGGTCATGTCTAGTGAGTTTAGTGATTTGGATAAACCTTTGCTGGTGGAGATTATACGTAAACGTTTGCATCCCAGCAAGTTGGTCATGGACACCAGTTTTGAGTCCAACATAGGTAGGTTAAGCGCCCCCCCCCCCTCACCCCAATGGATTGTGTGCTAAACTGTTGTGTGTTTCTTTTTGGTAGGCACCACCTTGGAGATTGATTTATCCACATTCCTGGAAACAACTGGCAAAGATTTCTGCGATATAAGCCTCATCCTAGAGGATCATGTGATACCGGCTCATAAATCTGTATTATCCTCACGTTGTACCTATTTTCAGGGCATGTTTCGTTCATTCATGCCCCCGGATAATACTGTCAATGTGAGTCCTTAGATTTCCCAAAAGTAAACCTATTCACCTTCACTTTGTTTGCCTTCCAGATACAAATCGGCGAAATCTCACCCTCACTGGAGGCCTTCCATTCCCTCTTGCGTTACATTTACTATGGTGAAACCAAAATGCCACCCCAGGATGCTTTATATCTATTCCAGGCACCCTGCTTTTATGGCCTGGCCAACAATCGCTTGCATGCCTTCTGCAAATATTCACTCGAGCATAATATCACCTACGAGAATGTTTTACAAACACTGGAGGCATCCGATATAACCAAAATCTATGACATCAAGGAGTACGCCCTGAAATTGATTGTCAAAGATTTTGCCAAAGTGGCTCGCTTACCCAAAATAGCCAGCTTGTCGCGCGAACTGTTGCTGGAGATAATACGCGCTGTGGCCGATTCGCAGGGCGAGTTTCTGACACGCATCAATATCAATGCTGATATCTGAAAACTGGTGCTGCTACAGCCGGCCTTGCAGTTGTTGCTCGCCTGGTTGCAAATCGGACGTAGCACGTAGAGCAGCAGTAGTAGCGGTTGGTAGCGCGCGCACCTCATAAAACCCAAACACCCCCACCCATCCTGAACACAACCCTCTCTGCGAATAGGAAAGGGACAGGCTTTAGAGCGAGAGGAAGTTTGCCAAGTAAACAGTATTTTAATCTACATATTGTATGTATTATAGAGCTAATCACAAGTTTCTGTTCTATTGCACAAAATTTAGACGTTTGTCAAACGCAACCCCCCATGCCCCCAAATGCCTTTTTGGGATTGTTGATATAAAGCAAAGGGAACTTTTAATACTCTTGAGCTAAAAATTTAAGTCTGTCTTATACCCCAGAATTGTGATTTATTAAGTTTGTAACTTTTTTTGTTAGTCCCAAACCATTTAGAGGAGTAAACTATCAACTTACTCTGATAAATAAGTATTAACCTTTTGGTATTCCTGGTACTTGGATTTTTCTCTCAAATCCGATCCAAATTTAAAAAACATTTAAACATAAAACCCATTTGAGTAAAGCTAAGGACCCACAGGCAAACAAATATTTAAACACATTTTGCAAACAAAGTTAGCCTTGAACTATAAATGTTTGCGAAAAACCAATTTGGTGTCCCCACATGAGCAAATATTTGCTCTTGAAAAATTTGCGCAAATATTTCCCCTCCGCAAATGATTTGCGTTAGTGTTCACACAGTGGGGGCAAATTTTATTATACATTTCTTTGCCCAATCTACTAAATTTATAAATCAAGTAGGCTGATTTGTTTGAGCAAACAATATAATTTTTTTGAAATAACACAACAGAAATGGCATAGGCATGAACAGTTACAAAAATAACTGCCTAATGGTTTTATGCTGCGGAGCTGCATATTTATGGGTACTTAAGCAAGAAGAAGCGAAAAAAAAAAAAAACTCGCCGCAGTGTGTGGGTTAGGACATGGCTTTCACGCCGCGAAAACGAAGGTTGCTGCGTAAATCTCTCAAATGAGTTGCGATAGGAGGCTCAAATCTTCCTTGTGTTGCGATTGGAATGTGTCTTTTTTCTCCTGTTTAAAGAACGTGTAAATTTTGTCATAATTAGTTACAGATTGGAAATGTGGTCGTCTCGTTTAGTGGCTTTTGGCAAGGGAATATTATGTGTGTGGCGTTATCGTAATCGTTGCACGTATCGAACGCATTTATTTTTATTTATTAACTTGATATCATTTGTTTTTTAAATTGCAGTTTTTCGTGTTGAACCATGGTTTGTTTAGCGTAGATGGAAATAAATCCCAGAATCCTCTTGGTTTACTTGCAACGAAGTCGGCGTACTCCTTATCCCAGTCGTCCTTTATGGCTCTGAAGATTTTACAGATTGAATCCTTTAGACTGTAGTTTAATACTATGAAGTGACCTTCTGTAGGAGCATTTTTGGCCTTTTCGTCTACTAGAACATTTTGTGGATTATTCATTATTCTGGTAGTGGAACTTGACAGCAGCGAGCTTTGTGGGATTGCTTGTCTTTATTTGGTAGTAGTTATGTGTTTGTGGCCTTTGAAGTTGTTTCTTGCTGCATCTTGGCAAGCAAATCTTGGCCACATTTTCAGTCATTAATGGAGATTTTTATGCTGATAAAAAAGTACAAAGGGATTTTTTGGATTGATGTGTGAAAAAGTTCTTCACTATTGGTATTTATCGTGGCTAGCTGTTGTCATAATCAGTATTTAGTGTTCTCATATCATGGTACTGTGAGTTATGTGTTGTTTTTTTATCCTTTGAAAACAGTTTCTTAAGCATTAGCGGTTATTATATGGGTCCAGCTGCAAATTTAATTGCATGCATTTTTCTTGTTACATTATTTTTTACTTTGTTTGATTTTGAACCGTGGTCTTTTCCGCGATTTGATGATTTGTCAGTCCCGCAAAGTGGTTTGAAACATTCATTATGATCTTGACTATATTCTTTAAAATTTTTCATCCATGGTATTTATCGCGGTTCGGTATTGTCAAAATCATGGTAATGTAGCTATGTGTGGTCATTTGAGCCCTTGAAAAGCAGTTTCCTAAGCAGTTAGCGGTTTTATTCCCATGCAGATCCTTCAACTGCGATTGCGTAAATGCGGGCATAATTTTTTATTAAAGTGCATAGTGGGGAAGTCCAAATAAAGTTTTTTATCAGCATCAACAACGAGCTATTATAAAAAAAATTACTCAAAGAGAGATTGATAACGATTTCGCGATTTAATAAGATCGTCAGATGAGCGGTGCAACACACCACCCAAAAAAAGTTGCTAGTACTAAGCCCAAACGTGTCACCAAAGTCGTAAAGCCGTTGCTAAGTATTCTTTTTTATTTGCTTTTTGATTATTCATATTTTTATTCTCTTTGATACTATTTCGCGATTTAATAAGTCGTCAGACGAGTACCGGCTAACTCCCAAACTGTCCTAAGCTACTTGGCGCCGTAAAAACGAGTTCATGATTACAAGTATCGTGGCATCGTTAAAATGATTCATTTTATCTGTAATCATACGGTGCCGGATTCGGAATTAAATAATTTTTTAATTACGAACTTATTTTATTTCGTGGTCTTTTGATTGATTTGAATTTTCCCTGCAGCTACAGCTTTAATTTTGGTATTGCGTAAGCCAAAAAAAAATTTTTTTTTTAATATTTGCCGTGTTTGCTCTTACAATTTGCTTGCAAGAGCAAACTCGCAAACAAAATTTGCCGAGGGTGTTCCCACGTGTTCCCATTAGGCAAATATTTGCATCAAATTATTGGTGCACAAACATAGGCAAAGACTACTTGGCAAATGTTTGCGCGTAAACTATTTGGTGTTCCCACTACGGGCAAACAAAATGGGCAAATATTTTAAAATATTTGCGCAAATTATTTGCCTGTGGGACCATACCTTAAGCAGCTTTAGGTATGCCAAAACAAATTCTCAACTGAACAGAAGGAAGTGACCTTTTCCCACAATTGTTTAAATTTTGGTTCGAACCCGAAAACGGAAGCCCTGTTAGTTTCTGCATGCAAATCTGGTGTGTTACTGGAATGACACAAATCTTGTTTGTAAAGCTAAGGTCCCACAAGCGAAATAATTTGCCCACATTTTTGAGGGAAATTTGACTAAATAGGCCAACTAAGGATACTTTTCAACTATTTTTGATCAAATTGCTTACGTATGGAAACATAGTTTTAGTTTTAAGTTGTGCAAAATCTGTAATCATAGCTATTTAAAGAAATTTTTATGAAAATTTGGGCAAATTTTTTGCCTGTGGGACCATAGCTTAACCCTTTCTATTTCAATTTCTATGCGTCAATATTATATAAGATTCTTAGTTTGTTTTAGCATTTTTTCAAGGACTCAAATCTCTTCCAGCCGTAGTTTAAGAGATATCGACTTGAAATTTAAAATGGAAAAGTATTTTGGCCATACTTAAAAGTATGTTTCTAAGATGGACAACATCGGACACAAACTTCTCCCCCTTCCCATACATTATCCCTTTTTTTCAGTGTTTAGAACACGATTTTTATTTTTTACAAAAAGTATTTAAACATTTTTTTTTATTTTTGTTTTCTATGCGTACAGCATGAATGAATGAATTATATATATATTTTATTTTTTTTGAGGTCGAGTTTAAATTTTGTCGAGGTCGTTGCCTCTGTTCATGTATCGTTTTTTAATTGATCTCTTATGGATCATGTAAACTTCAAGTACAGTGTTTGCAGCAACTAGTATGACGAGAATGAGCAATAAAAAGTAAATTGAGTCTAAGGGTGGTGTATGATCCACAATTTCCATCTCATTAACAACATTGGCCGTATTGCCAGGCGCCTTAGATTGGGTTTTGCCCATCTTTATTAAGTATCAATTTCTTTTTTTTTTTGTTTGGCTTTTTACTTCAAGTCTTATTTTTATTTTTCTTGAAAAATGATGGTGTGTATGAGTGATTAGTACATTATACAGCTTACAGTTTAATTTTACACTGTATGTTAGTATTAATGATGTTATGATATTGAGACGTGTTTTTTGTTACTGATCTTACTTAACGTACCCAGCTCAAACGCTACTTGAGGGTACGCTTTAAAAAAAAAATTTGTTGGGCGCACTCTGCGCGCGGACCGGCTTCTTTGTTCGTCTGTGGGTGTGGAGAGTTTTCCCTCGGTGGTGCAGACGGCGGCTTCATGCCGCCGTCGTTGGTGCAGTGGGCGGCCTATATGCCTACCGCACGGTTTTCGTTTGATGTATACATTTACACATGTCTACGAAAAAACTTGTTTTTTATTTAGCAAGCATAATTTTGATAAATTTCGAATACTTTGAAAATTATTCTTTACGTGAATGAATTGTTTTTTATATTTTCTTAGTGGAACATATTCTAAAAATCATTTCTAGCTTGTGGGGGCTTGCTTCTTATTTGCTTTCGCCAAATCCACAGACTTTTATTAGTCCATATCGTTAAATAATTATTAGCCGAATGCTTTTGATCTAGCGGATTATACTTGGGATCGAGTGGTAGTAAGACATACCAACCCGGTGTGGTTTGCTGAAGGAAATAAATTTTCCGCCGAGTTCAACATATCCTCATATTTGAAGCCACTGCGTTTACCTATTTCACAGATTAACTCCTGTTCATGTACAGGACGATTGAATTTCAGCAGAATGTCCAGAATAATGTCAGCGGGCTTCCCTGTTGATTTGCTCATTGTTGGTAATAGGAAAAAAAAAATTGAATACCTAAAATTTTTTTCAAATGGAATGTTGTCTCGTTGAGTTGGAGAATTTTATGGAATGTCTTGGGATATTATTATAAATTCCTTGTTTAGGCCTACTTTATATTAAAGCAAACAAACCAATTAGTTGGGTTCAGTTTTTTTTATGTTATATAATTGGATATTCGACAATGCACTTGTACAAAAATTATCAAATGACTTAAATGAGAGATTACATTGAATATACTTTAAAAATTTTAATATAAACGATCTGTGCTGTTTGGCTGATCAAGTAAAACTCTGATGGCTGGACTGACGTTGACGCTTAGCAAACCTCGGTTTTGTGCTTTTTGAGAATGAAGTTCTTCAAAAGCTTTTTCTCTCTTTTCTAGAGTGCGTTCTTTGTGAGTGCGGCCCTTTGTTCTTAGTATTGAGCGATTATGGTGAAGGGGTCGTATTTATGCCTTTCTTCGCCATAATTTTTATTTCAACTGGGAATATTTTAATGGTTTTGAATTCCAATGCTTAAGTTTATGTGTCTAGGTTTTGCATGGTTGATATTTTAAAATTGTTGTCATGCGTGATTTTGTGGATTATGAGGAATGTATGAAATCTGCGTGAGGGTTTGGTGGGGTAGCGAAGTGGTGGTGGAGTATGAATATATGAAAATTGCATCCAGCTACACCTAAACATACTGAGTAAAAAAAGTCATATCTTGCACAGTTTTGTAGACATATGTTTCGTACCTTCTACGCATAATTAGTAAGCAGTATTATCTGTCGATCGCCCAAGAAATGATAAAGATCGGATGAACGATAGTCGAGTTATAAGGAAAACAAACAATTTTTGCTGGGTAGCACCGTTTCAACGGCGATGGGCAGCACTTGACTGTCTTTTTGGCTTTTGTGTCACTTCCTATCTAAAACTTAACAGATATATAGAAACTCTGGGGATACAGAGTATGTTATAGTCGGGCTTCACCGACTTTCTAACTTGTTTTTTAGGAGAACATAACATAAATATTTGAAGTCGTTTTGCGCGGACTAGGAATTCATTGTAGACCCATGGTTTCTTGGTGAAATTTTACTACTTTGTGCGAAAAAAATCGACCCCTCCCTCCAATATACAGTGCCGCTCAACTGTATAGGTTTGACTTTTTTTTTTAGGTTTGATACGTTGTATCTCCTTTACAAGCACTTCGATTTGAGCGAAATAAATTTTGTTGTATAAAGATAATCAGTCATTTGTGAAATAGCAGTTTCTGGTCTGTTAGTTTTGGTTTTTAATTATTTTTTATTATTTTTTCAAAAACATAACAAAAAAATCTCCATTTTTTTGCTCAACTGAATAGGTTTGACCACTAAAACTATTAAACATAAGTCTATGAAGCAAAATTTCAAGGTACTGGGTAACTTAATTAATAAAGGACACTGTTTTAGCATAATTTAGTATTTGGTATGCCCACCCTTGTTCTTAATTATTTCAAACATACGGTTTGGTAAGGAATCATAATATTTTTCAATTTCATTTAGTGAAATTGTTGACCAGGCTTTTTTAATTGCTTCAACTATGGTCCCAGAGTCACTAAATTGCCTTCCTCCTTCGTATACTCTTCTTGACAAAAGTCCCCAAATGTTCTCGATAATGTTAAAGTCAGGGGAGTAATGCGGTTACTCGACCAATTTGACGTTTCGATCTTTAATCCACAGTTTTACAACAAGAGCGGTATGGATGGGAGCGTTATCATGTTGGTACATCCATGGAATATGGCCACATTAGCATTTCATTCTTCCCCAGAAAGGTGGGAATTTGAGGCAGTTTGTAGGATAAGTCGCCTCTCCGATGCTGTTGTTCCATATTTTTTGCTCCATTCATTTTTTTTTCCATAGTCAGCTTCATTAAGGCCCATTTCCAGAACAAATAAATGCGCACGAAAATAAATTTTT
This sequence comes from Lordiphosa stackelbergi, assembly GCA_018904235.1. NCBI lineage: Eukaryota > Metazoa > Arthropoda > Insecta > Diptera > Drosophilidae > Lordiphosa > Lordiphosa stackelbergi. Next base: position 16,962 of record JAEIFU010003278.1, on the reverse strand, counting down.
ATGTTGAACTCCATATAAAAAAAAACAGCTTCGAACAGCTGATCAGCCATTTATTTAGTGTCATTTATTTTGCTGATTTCCAGAAGAGAAAATAAATAATCACAGCGTTGCCACATCTTTAGCTTGTGTGGATTGCAAGCACAGCCGATTTGCTAAACTAAATTGAAAATAAATAACTTGCAGCACATTATTCCGGACAACATCGAACAAATTTATAACAAATGCGGGAAGCAGCAAAATAGTCTAACAAATAATAAATATATATCAACATACAATAGCAGTCTTTTTTTTATTTTTTTTGACATTTTTTAATTTTAAGTGCCTCAAGACTTTGTCTACCGAGGATCACAAAGTTGCCCACACTTGTGGTAGTACATCGTGTGACTTTTAAAGCTGTAAGCTTATTTTAAAATTGTTTAAACTGTAATTTGATAAACACATTTTGAATTCAAGCGGCTGACAAGTCAGTGCGACCTTAGAATTTGGCCGCCGTTTTGGGTCTTTTTTAGTGTATTTTAAGACATTGTGGTCTTACTAAAGCTTACAATCCACTGAACATAAATAAGTGGCAATTTCGTGACATAAATTTTTATTTGTTCTGGAAATAGGCCTTTACCAAAATTACTCACAACGTTTTGACTTCGACCGATTTTCTTGGCTATTTCATAGTGTTTTAAACCAGAATCAATCAGGCCTGTTCCGAATTTCGAACGTTTTCAAAAAGTAAAAACGAAACGAAAACGAACGTTTTACTCTTGGGTTTCCCAAACCCGAACGATTTGGTTACGTTTTGACTTTTCGAACTCGGTTTCGAAGTCGCTTTCATAAACAGCTGGCTGGCTGGCCTGCGCGCGTGTTTGTATATCGACAGCAGCCAGAGTTGTCATCATCTCTATAATTTTAATTTACAAAGCTCTTATTTGGCATATTCCAATTCCACTTAATTAAAGGAATTATCATGTTTAACACAAAAAAAAAAAGTATTGTAGATGGCTTAATTGTTGAGTGTTTTAGTTTTATATTTATAAAATTTTTTAAGTGTAGATTGGCTGGAACAAAAGAATAGTGAAACATAAAAGTGCTCTATTGATTATTATGTTCTTGGAATTTCTTATCTTGTGGTAAAAAGAAATTTCGATGAAAAGAAATCATTTACTTTTCAAAAACAATATTTAATTATTACATTTAAATTTGGGATATCAAATATGGTTAAAATACAGCTAAACTAACTAAAAAAAGTGCTGTGCAAATACATTAATTTATATGAAGCAACCCTAGCAGCTATCGATTGACGGATGAAATAGACTAAAAGTAAAGTGGAATTCAGAACAGCTCGGTTTGAAAACGACCGCTCGGTTTTGCTTTTCACGCAGTATTTTATAGATGTTTATAAAAAAAATGATTTTAATATACACTTAAACTGTAAACATTTTAAGTAGTGATGCTAAACGATTTAAAAAATAATCAACATTTTTAATTTGATTAGTTTATAATTTTTGGGATTTATTTTAATGCTTTTAATAGCAATTACTTTTCATTCCGCTGACTCTGCAGCACAACTTTTGAAAACGACAATTCTGGTCGATTTGCGGAATTCAGAACAGCAATCAACTCGATTTGCGACAATTCCACTCGTTTTCGGAATTCGGAACAGGCCTGAATATAGCGTTTTATTTGACCTTTTTCAAAATCGGTTTAAGGTTTTCCGCGGCCCATTTTACAAAAAACTGATAGTAGTTGCTTTAAATTGTGGAACTCAAAAGAATTCAACTCTTTTCATTCACGCAGTCAATCAAAAAGCGAAGTTAAAAGTGTCAAACCTATTCAGATGAGCCAAAATAGAGCACACATTTAGCGAATTTCTCGACGAAAGCAAAATTCTGAATTACCGTTGCATTTGTCCCGTTACTTTTTTCTTGCATATAATGAGTAAACAAATGAAGGTTCAAAATAAAAAGAAAAGATAGAAAAAAATTTAATTGGAGCAAAGAAAGAGGGCAAAATGTGAGCAAGATTTTTCAAACCTATTCAGTTGAGCGGCACTGTATCTGCCATAGGAACGATCGGTCGGCAAAAGTAGTTCTAATGAGAAAAACTTTTTTTGTTTTGAGGGTACTGTATACATTTAAAAAAATTTGTTTTTTATTTGCTTAAACGTTCTATTAGGGTCTTATAAACATACTGTAAAACTTTCAAGCAGATCCGAAAGTAGGCTATACAGAAATAATTAAAAACAACACTTTTTCCCGACTCTCTTATATGAAAATTTTTTTATAGACCCTCGTATTTTTTAAAAATTTTATTTTTTTATTTTTACTTATTTTTAGTTAAGAAAACTTTAAAACAAGTTAAAAAATCATCGCAATTTTCCAAAAAAAAATTTTTGAAAAAAAAATTTACCCGGAAATTTTTGGAGATTGTTTTTTACCATTTCTTGACGCACTTTAACCCAAAGCTAACACCCAAATACATCAAATCCATGTTTGAAATCTATCAAAAATAATTTTCATATCATCTAAAAAAGTTGTCGAAACTTTAAATGCGATTATCTCAGAACCACTTTTGTCCAAAATGGTTGCAAAAATTTAAAGAGTAACTGTTGACCCATTTTCAAATTCTTTCTTTTTAATTCCTCCTAATACCCATAATTCTGGTGTGAATCTAGGATATTTTTAATCGGTTTAAAAATAACGGAGCTAGGACCAATAGAGTGGCAAAATAAAAGTAGATTTTCGAATTTTTGACTTTGAAACCGCACAACTCCATTGTTGATTGACCGATATTAACCAGAATTACATTAGTTCTGAACAAAGACAGTCCGTTTTAGATAATCCGTTCCAAAAAATTATGTTTTTAATTTTTTTGGGGAACTTTGAACAGGAATACAAAAACAACCGCAGAAACAACAATCCTTTGGGGAAATCCTTTTGCTTTATATACAAATACATAAATCAATCTACTTGGAAATGCTTAGATCAACAATCCCAAATGGCAATACCTTTATAATGGTTGCTAGTTACTTTTGCGGCACCCTGTATGTACATGTACAGCAACATGTCCCAAATATTTAACTGAGAAATTTCTCTCTCTCTTCCCTAACTCTTAACCCAAAAGTACAACTTATTTTACAGCTAAATATTTGTAAGATTAGTTTTTTCTTTCTTAAGTACATTATATGCGCTATCCATCCATCCCCCCACCCTCCCACCCCCTCATTCATATCCATCCGCTTAGCCCTTTTCGGTATCACCTCAAGGAGCAAGTTTAATGACGCACTCAAGGAAATTCAGCAATAGTTAAAACAGTTAACGACTAAATTATAGTATAACGAAATTATGAAATGTATTATTCTTAAATTATGAAATTAAGTTAGTTGTTTGCTTGATTCTTGCCTCGGATTTTGTTTGTTGTGCTGGCACACATTTTGACCAAATTGTGATAGCTGTTTCTGTTTCCATTGTACACATCTAATTCAAAGAATTAAGCAATAATATTATTTCCCAAAAAAAATGTGTTTTCATCGTCTTCCCTGAGTTTTTACAAAAAAAATAAAATGCAAAATTTATGTCAATTCTCCCCCAGGGATCGTTGTTCATTTCTGCTCAAAAGTTCTCTCTGCTAGATGGATAAACTGGATAGCACAACTCAAATGGAATTAAAACAAAACAAAAAGCTGACAAGGACAAAGCCAGGGCCCAGGACCCTCTGGTTGCTTATCAAATGCAAATTACAAAATCAAATATGCCAGCCAAAAAGGAGTTGTCCCCAGTCAAGGCCGGAACAAGCGCTTTTGGCATTGGGGGGGAGGAGAGGCTGACGGAAGGGCAGATGTCACTTACAGGCAATGACAATTGAATTTATTGGCATGGAAACATGTTAAATTATTTGAAAACTAGCAATATGAATATGAGCATCAGCTGTGGCCCCCAGGAGGTCAAACACATGCTCCACACCAGTTGAGCTAGCAAGTTGAAGTTGGATTGTCAAATTTGCCAAAGACATGTTGAATAATTCCTAATTCAATTCAGGGCAAGAGTTGATGGAGTTCAGTTGGTTCTGTTTAAGGATTGAAGATGAAATGGAAACACATACATATGAGAGAGAGGTCGGCAATGGCAGCAGAGACGTGGGCAGAGTGTCAGCGGGGTTGGTTTTAAACACACTCACAGCTGTAGCCAACTAACACACTGACATTCTCGGATCGTGTTGACTGGTAAGCAACCCTTCAAAAGAGTGGATGTCACGAAGAGAAATCTGAGAAATCGACTCATGCTATGGATACTAGATTCTCGATAAACGGCACTCTAACATCGGTACAAAGAGCTCGATACTCAGTAATATTACTCGATACTCAGTCCTAGATACTCAGTATTCAATACTGGCGTTGCGTGTGTGTGTGTATCGATACTCGAGTCGCGATTCTTGTTTATCGATACACGATTTTCAATACTTAATTCTCGATTCATTGTCTGTTCTATAATCGGTAGTCAGTACTCGATACTCATTCCTTGATACCGAGCACTCGATACTAAGAGCTCTATACTCAATACTTGCGTTACGTGTGTGTTTGTATCGATTCTCTATTCTCGAAACTGAATACTCGAAACTGTATTCTCGATACTCGATTTTTCTCGATACTAGATTCTCGAAACTGGGTTCTCGATACTTGATTCTTGATACTCGATTTTGCGCTCTCGATACTCGATTTTCAATACTCGATATCGGTACTCAGTGGACGATACTCAGTACTGGAATCTCAGTACTTGGTTCTCGATATAAGGTATACTGTAATCAGTACTCAGTGTTCGATACTCAGTGCTCGAAGCTCGATACATTGTTTTCTATAATCAGTACTCAGTCCTCGATACACAGTACTCCATAATCAGTACTCGATACTAAGAGCTCAATACTTGCGTTACGTGTGTGTATTGATACTCGAATTTCGATACTTGATTATTGATACTGATTTTTAATACTTAAAGCTCTATACTCAGTACTCAATACTTGCATTACATGTGTGTTTGTATCGATTCTTGATACTCTATTCTCGAAACTGGATTCTCTATACTCGATTCTCGATTTTTAATACTCGATACTTAATTCTCGATACACTGTACTCTATAATCGGTACTCTTTACTTAGTACTGGATTCTCAGTACTTGGTTCTAGCTCTAAAATCAGTTCTCAGTATTCGATTACTGTACTCGTATAGTAATCGTACCGACATACTAGAGCTCTATAGTATACAATCCAAATCTTTTTCGAAACGGATTCGATCTCGATTTTTAATACTCGATACTTTTCCAAAAACACTGTACTCTATAATCGGTACTTATAAACTAGTAAGGTATTCTATATCGTACTTAGTATCGAAATTGCTATGTACTCAGTGCTAACCCGTACATTTTATATCTGTACTCAGTCCTCTATACTCAGAACTCATAATCGCTCGATTCGTTCCCACCATACTGTACGTGTGTGTATCGATACTCAAATTTCGATACTATTATTATATAAGGTCTATACTCAGTACTCAATACTTGCATTACGTGTGTGTTTGTATCGGTTCTTGATACTCTATTCTCGAAACTGGAGTCTCTATACTCGATTTTTAATACTCGATACTTAATTCTCGATACACTGTACTCTATAATCGGTACTCTATACTTGTAGTTCTCAGTACTTGATTCTAGCTTTAAAATCAGTTCTCAGTATTCGATGCTCAGTACTCGATACTCAGTGCTCGTTACACTGTATTCTATAATCGGATACACGGTACGGATACACGGTACTCTTTAATCGGTCGTCAATACTTGATACTCAGTCCTCGCTACTTAGTGCTTGGTATTCAATACTCGAGACTAAGTACTCTTCTATACTCAGTACTCGGTTCTCGATACTTGCGTTAAATTTATGTGTGTATCGATTCTCGATTTTCATTACTCGATACACTGTATGTTATAGTCGGTATTCAGTACTCGATACTCAGTACTAGATTCTCAGTAATTGATTCTCAATACAAGGTACTCTGTAATCAGTACTTAGTATTTAATACTCAGTACTCGATACTCAATGCTCGATGTGTTGCATTCTATAATCGGTACTCAGTACTTAATTCGTGATACACAGTACTCTATGATTGGTAGTCAATAATCGATTCTCAGTACTCGATACTTGCGTTCAGTGAGTATGAGTGTGCGTTCATTTTCGATACTCGGCTCTCACTGCTCAACACACAGTACTCAGTATATACTCAGTACTCGCTACTTAGTACCTGATACTCAGTACTCGAAACTAAGAGCTCGATACTCAGTACTCAATACTTGCGTTACGTGTGTGTGCGATACCCTATAGTCGGTATTCAGCACTCTATACTCAGCATTCGATACTTAGTCCACGATACGCAGAACTTGATATTCACTTCTCGATTTTCAATTATCGATTTTAGATACAGAGTACCCTATAATCGGCACTCAGTTTTGGATAGTTAGTACTCGATACTCAGTATTCGATACAACGGCAAATGGCAAAGCGGCCTACTTTGCCAAGCTACTCAGTACTCAGTACCAAAAAGAATCTGTAGCAAAAGACTTGGTAAAGAGTACTCTTAAGTACTGGGAGGCGATGACGAACATGATGCCGCCTCTAGAGAAGTAGCGATGCCACCAATCGACAACATAGAGATAGACCCGCCGACCCAACAGGAAGTCTGTTTAGCCATACAAAGGCTAAATAACAATAAATCACCAGGCGCTGATGAGCTGCCCGCTGAATTGTTCAAGGCTGGAGGGGCATGCACCTACTTCTTTGCCGTATATGGGTTGACGAAAGCATGCCCGTCGATTGGAATCTAAGTGTCCTATGCCCAATCTTTAAAAAGGAGACCCTGCAGTTTGCGCCAACTACCGCGGGATCAGTCTCCTTCCCATTGCATATAAGGTTCTGTCGCGCATTATTTGTGAACGTCTTAAGCCGCTTATTAACACACTGATTGGACCTTATCAGTGTGGCTTTAGACCTGGTAAATCCACCACAGACCAGATATTCACACTACGACAAATCCTGGAGAGACCTATGAGAGAGGCATCAACACACACCATCTTTTTGTTGATTATAAATCAGCCTTCGACACGCCGATAAGGTCAAGGTTTTTTGAAGCCTTGTCTGCCCTTGGTATACCAGCAAAGTACGTCCGTCTTTGCATGATGACGTTGAGAAGTACACAAAGCTCCGTCAAAATAGGAAAGAACCTTTCCGAACCATTTGATACCAAGAGAGGTTTTAGGCAGGGCGATACCTTATCGTGTGACTTCTTCAATCTACTGATGGAATATATACTGCGCCGGTGCCCACATGCCAACAGAACGGGCGCCTTTATTTCTAAAGATCTAATGCTACTCGCATATGCCGATGATGTCGACATCATAGACAAAAACGAACGGGCGGTAAGCAGGTCGTTTTCAGAGATTGAGAGGCAGGAGGACAAGACGAATTACCTAGTATCCGAGGACAAAAAGTCCTTGCGTCTTGGACAATCTATTACAATGGGAGAATACAACTTTAAAGTTGTAGAGGATTTTGTTTACCTCGGAACGACGATAATCAGCGACAACAACCTCAGTCTGGAAATCCGACGATCTTGCAAACCGATGCTACTACGGGCTCAGTAGGGAGCTCAAGAGCAGAGACCTCAAGCGAAGAACAAAATTAGCCCTATACAAGTCGCTTATCATCCCAGTCCTGCAATACGGCGCAGAAGCATGGACAATGACAGCAGCGGATGAAGCGGCGATTGGCGTGTTTGAACGAAAGATTCTTCCGAGGATTTATGGACCTTTAAAAGTTGGCGATGATTTCCGCATTCGAAATAATGACGAACTGTATGAGCTCTATGGGGACACCTGTCTGGTCAAGCTCATAAAGCAGCAGCGGCTGCGTTGGTTAGGACATGTCACCAGGATGGACGAAGAAGATCCCAGTAAGGAAAGCTTATTATTCGAAGGCGGCTGACTATGGAGGAAGAGGCAAGCAGGGGAGACCACGACTAAGATGGGATGACCAGGTGCGGGCAGACATTGCCAAGCTTGGTGTGACCAACTGGTGCCCCTTCGCACAGAAGTGCTTGTTTCTTTTTTTTGTATACCAGAGTTTCCCCTTTCAAGATAGTCATGCTTCACTGTGTGTTAGAGAGAGAAACAGTCACATTTAGGGGAACCCTGTTGTATACACAGAAGATAGGAACGTTTTCGATAATGTTTTCCCCACAAGTTTGTCAAAAACCAGCAAAATGCACAACAAGAAGATTACAAAAAATGCCGCTGAGTTGCTGCTGCCTTGTTTACCGCCTGCATACACACAGCCAGCCAAATTTGTTGTAATACCATAAAATTTACATTCCTCTCTTTCTCTGTCTGTCTGGTTCTCTGTCGAATGGGTTCCAATTAAACTGCAATTGCCAGGTGAAGGAACAGCAAGGAGGAGGAGGAGGTCTGTGCTTTTTTTGCCTGTTTCTTTTTTTTTAATTAAACTTGGCTGTGCCTATGGCCAATTGAGTCCCGGCCATATAAAATTGATGTCTTTAATCAGACATCAGCCACTTTAATTACACTTTATGAGCCCAGGAGTGGAGGGGGGAGGCAAAAGGAGTCGCTTATCGCTATAAATTAATCGAAGTTGGTCAGGCGGCATCAATAAGCGAACGGTTTGAAAAGGAAAAACTTTGAAAAATGCCACTAAGCCCCCATCCCCCACGCCCCCCACCAATTCGGTCCCTTCATCTAGTTTCAGTTAACCCTTTTTCCCCCGCTGTTGTCCTTGGTGTGCTTCAATTGCCATGAAATTTATGTGCCGTCGCTCAGCGTGAACTTGATGCGCATAAATCCACATGAAACGGATATTAAAAAAGCATGAAACGAGCCAATTCGTATCCGTTTTCCTCTATATATATCTACATCTCGGTACATACAGTATTATATAGCTGATTGAGTTCGATCTGGTATTTGGCTTTGTTGGCTTAAATTATGAACTTATAAATTGACAGAAGCAGGCGTGGGTAGGCTATTGAATTGTTTTGTTAACAAAACCAGGCAAAAGTTTTGTTGCTTAGTTGGGATAACAGTAGAGGGGTGAGTGGGGGAAGGGAGAGGAGAGATGGGTGTAAAAGGGTTAGCTGCTTGGACTCAAGTGGCCTGTAGATAATTGACATTTGGTAGAAACTTGAAGTTCTTTAAGTGGAAAACAGAAAAGAAGAAGTTTGATTCATCGAATTCTTTACACTTGATTTTGTGTGTTTATTGTAGACCAGTGGTGCCCAAACTCACACAATCAAGCTTAGCGCTTGAGTGCGTAGCAGCGAAACACAAAGTAAATGACATGACGTCAAACATGAGCAACTAGCAAACGAAAAAATGCCACGTGAGACGTTGTGAGAGAGCAAGCCGCCGAGCGTGCTATTTATAGATTACACGTATTCTCTCTCTCTCTCTTTATGAGTGTGCCGGCAGAATTATAAATTCCTATCCTATGAGATAGGCTTTTGGCATTTTGGGCATCACTGTTGTAGACCCATGGTTTCGTTTTTGTGTACACTCTTCTTATTTCTCTCTGTGTATCTGCAAATTGTGTATATAAATCGTTTCCCTTTTGTTTTCCCATTGGCCAAGTTAACGCAATTTGATTTTGGTTTTGTGTTTTCAACTGACTTCAATTTTCCGTTGAATTTATTTGGCCTGGCCTACTTGAAAATTCATTAGAGATTTCCGAACTTTGGGTTTGTTGTTGTTGTTGTTTTTTTTTTTTGGGCCAACATAAAATGTTTATGGCTGGCGTCTAATTAGAACGCAAAAACTTTCGCAGAAGGTGGCTGAGCTGAACTCGTAAAAAAACTCTGGCCAAATGGCCGCGCGACATATTGAATTAAATATTCAATCATAAGAAACCAAAAGGCAAAAGTTCCCACCTCCCACCCAACCCCCTTTTCCACAGCCCCTCTGTCTCTCTCTTTCACAAGTGACATTTTATGGCGTCAGCTGAACTTGATAGACAATTTGGAGTGCGTCATAAACATTTACCGTTCGACGTGAGCCTCCTCCGTTACGTACTTAGTTATGTCGAGAGGAGACTGTACGTGTGTGTGTGTGTGAGTTTAACATAAATTAACTGCTACATGCATTGATAGGGAAGATGAAGCTGAGCCAGAGCATAAACATGGCTCTGATGTTTGACATTGTCTTTGCCTGATAGAGGACGCCATCAAGTTGATAGGTTATGTTGAGAGAGAGAGGGAGACAGCAAGAGAACGTTAAGCAATATTGCTGATTTAACTTAACTAACGGAAACTAGAACGAAAAGTAAAAAAAAATAAATAATAAAACATAAAAAAAAAAAAATTAAAAAATAAAAAAATTTAAATAAAAATTTCTAAATAAATTGGATTTAAAAAAATAATAAAAAAAAAAAAAAAATTTGTTTATAAACAAAAAAAAATAAATTTTAATTATATACTTTTTTTACCTCAGGCGTCGCACTATGGTCCCAAATCCAAAAAGTTTTAAGGAAAAATTTTATAAATTTTAATGATTGAAAAATTGGAATGGTACATATAGTTTGTATTCTGACTGTTAATAAAGAGAAGTGTCCCCACCTGGCTCAGGCATGAACTCCGTTCGTGAGCGTCGATCGTGCCTCATCGTTTACTGATTTGGATTCTGAAAAATGGATTCTACTCTAGAAAGTAAGTATAATTTAAATGTAGTACTCAAAATTATTATTAACATATGAATAAAATAGTGAATCGTTAATAAAAGTAGAGGTTTTTTCTTCGTCACATTCTGAAAAGTCGTGCTAGACCAAGCCATAAGTTAAAACTCCCATTAGATCCCACTCTCAAACAAATAAGAAATTGTTGTTTAGACAATTCTTTAAAACATATCCAAAAATTAGCTGCAGATAGCTGCATATTTAGTCTCGGTGATGATTTTTGTGCCACATTTGTCGCTACATAATATATATACACTGCTCGACAGCACTCTCCCCCAATTCACCAAACCAACTTTTTCTAAAGTATTTTGGTCCGCTGAGCACGAAAATCGATATGAAAAAAAAAAATCTGTCAAATAGTTATCGAGATATGATCGATAAACGTGTTTTTCGACCTTACAGCCAAATCAAATACGTTTTCGAAGAAATTGTACGCCATATTGATTCCGCCATTTTGTTTCTAAATTTTGACTTCGGATTCGTGATCAGCGACCCCGAAAACCCCGAGTACAGACTTTCAGCCAAATAAAATTTGTTTTTTGAAGAAACTGTCCGCCATATTGTATGCGCCATTTTGTTTTTTCTAAATTTGGACATCGGATTCGTGATCAACCACCCCAAAAAATCTTCGAAAACAGACTTTCAGCAAAATCAAATGCGTTTTTCGACTTTTGGCCGTCTTTTTGAGATTTGGGACCACTGTGCGTCGTGGCATATCCAGTACGAGCGAAGCTCTTTACGAAGAAAAATCTTATTTATAAAAGTTAATTATAAATTTTATAATTAGTCCTTGATAAGCTTTACAGACTATTTTCTATACTATACTGGAAATCAGAACTCAATATTTTCTCGGTTCTGATAATAATTATTTAGTACTCGATACTTAGTGCTCGATACTTAGCACTCTATACTCAGTATTCAATACTCAGTACTCGCTACTCAGCATTCGATACTAAAAGCACGAAACTCAGTACTCGATATTCAATATTCTACTTAGTACTTGATATTCAGTACAGTTTACTTAGTTTGCTATTCAATACTCAGAACTTAATACTCAGCGCTCGATACTCAGTCCTTGATACTTAGTATTTGATACTCAGTACTCGATACTCAGTACTTGCAACTTAGTACTTGATACTCAGAAAAGGCTAATTAATACACGATACTCAGAACTCTATACTCAGAACTCAATCCTAAATAATTGATACTCAGTTCTTGATATTTAGTGCTCGATACTAAGCACTCTTTACTCAGTACTCGCTACTCAGTTAATGACACCCTCTCGATAGTTGATACCCAGACATTGATACACTGTATTCAATACTCAGTACTCGCTACTCCGTACTTGATACTAATTGTAATTCATATTACAAAACAAGATACACGATCTGCAATGAAGAACATGGAACTCCTTTTTAAAGCGCAAATATGTAGACCCCAGCACTAAATACAAAATGTACAAAACAAAAAAAAAAATTACAAGTTTTAAAGGACCAAAATTTGGGGAGTAAAAATATATTTTAGAGCCAGAGGTATTTTATAAAGCGGATCTTCTATCTCCCACAAAACACGCCCAACTATGCAATTCATCTGGAAACTGGTCTACCGCCACTATTTGCCTATACACTGCAACTCCACTTCAGCTACATAAAGAAGATATTTGCCATGCCAGACCATAGATATCCAAAAATCATTGCAAAGTATTTGCTCGCAACTGAATCGCAATGCTTTCAACAGTGGAAAAGCCTGGCACAAGAGTATAACGCGGAACTAACACTTGGGGATCGAAGCCAATGGGAGAAGCAACACTGTAAAATTATTAGAAGTTTAGAAATTACAACGCGGCATAGGTGGGAGAATGAAGCAAGACAGAGCGTCTCGAGAAACTCCTACTCGACACTAAACTACAATATGGCAGATAACAATTACTTCCAAGATAGCTTTGGGTCATTAATGATATCAAATATCTTCAAGTCCCGAGTCGAAATGCTGAGCCTGAACTACAAACCGCACCATCAGAATGAAGACATCATGTGCACTCTATGTAATTTGCGAGAGCGAGAGGATGTGGAGCATTTTGTGGCCAGATGCCCGGTTCTTAAGGAAATCAGGACAGGCATTCTAGGGAAGACACGGCTTACTGAAGAAGAATGTCGCGCACTATTAAACGGTTGCAACTGGACTGGGCTCACAACCTTTATAAAACTAGCTTTGGTTTATAGGCAAAATATAATTTTAGAAAATTTTTAACTTAAACTATAATGATTCTTATGTTGCTTGTATTGTATTAATGTCAACGAAATAATTGTTAAATGTAAAATTCAAATGTTTAGATATAAAAACTACTATTAAGGAACATGTTAAAATGATCGGTGGCAAAAAAAAAAAAAAAAAAAAAATATAAATAAAAAAAATAATAATAAAAAATTAATAAATAAAAAATAAGGGAGATTTGTAAATAAGAAGAAGGAAACATACTCTCCGACCATATAAAGTATATATATTCTTGATCAGCATCAACAGCCGAGTCGAGTTTAGCCATCCCCCCCCCCCCCCCTCCCCCCGCCCGCCCCCCCGTCCTCCCTCCCTCCTCCCCCCCGTCCGGCCGCCCGGCCGTCCGTCCGTCCCCCTGTCCGTCCGTCTGTCTGGCATATGAACGCGGTCGATCAACCCTGTACGCAGATCAAGTTTGTTTCAAATTTTGGGCTACGTTGCTTCCTCCCGCCCCCGCAATTTGGAAAAAACGTTATATCTCCCACAGTTTTGAAGATAAATTCGCAAAATAAATCGATTTGCCGAAGAAATGATAAAAAATCGGATGAACGGTTCAGAAGTTATGAGCAAAATAGCGAAACCAAGGCCCCCGCCAACCCCACCCACCCTAAAAAAATGTTGCATTCTTTTCGGATGGTCCCCCTAGTATTAAACTATTTTTTCATGAGTAACGGGTTTATCGAAGTCGGTTAGAGCCGACTTTAACTTACGCTCTCGTTGTCAATTGTACAGGGTATATTGAAGTCGGGCTACTCGACTGCAACGGTCTTACTTGTTTCATTTCAACATGCGGCGTGCAAAAAGCTACACAAAAGTAATGGGTTGAAAATCCCGGTCGAAACGTGTAGAAATCCTACATTTTCGTGTAGCTTTTTAATTTTTTTTTTCCAAAATTTATATTTTTTTTACTTACTCTGGTAGATTTGAAATCCCGGCCCCTTGGACTGCAACACGATTGGAATGATGTTTTAGACGTCTCCGCCACGTAACGCGTGTAAGGCAAGGCCTCTAAGACATTACTTGTATTGAATCTGCTAAAGGCACAATCCAATATTTGCTTGCTTGTAATTCTCAAGTTCTAATTCAACGCAATCGCTATTTATATACAGGCAACAGAAATTTGCGCACGATTCGTGTAGATTTTCAACACGCAGCGTTTAGATTTTGTAAATCTAAACGTACATTTAGAAATCCCACACGTCACGTGTGACAACCAGCTTGCTAAACGAAAAATATAAGAATTCAGTACTGATGTGGAGCTACATTTTTCGTGTAGAATTTCCACACGCGCGTGTAGGATTTCAATATCCAAACGTTAATGTAGAAAACCTAAACGTCCGTGTGGTATTCAGATTGCTGCATGAAAAATGTAGAATTATTTGCCTTTGCCTTTGCCCACGCAGCGTTCAACTTTTCTACATTTGCATTTAGATTTTTAATTTCTACACGTCGCGTGTAGCTTTTCTGCACGTCGCGTGTGGCTTTCTGAATTCTACACGCAGCATGTGCAAATAAACAGGGCGAAGTACGTTGCGTTTAGGTTTGACGTTTCTACACGCGCCGTGTAGCCAATTTTGTTTTCTCTGTGTGACAGAAGGCGGAAGATTAAGTGGAAGAGGCGTGACGAGCGAATTCTGGTCACTCCAGCGAAGGAGACATTTCAGAGCCTAACCAGGAGTTATTCCATACATAGCTGTGATTCAAGTGGAACCATATTAATATGCTGACATTGTGTATCCTCATTTCGTTGCCTTTTAAACTTGTAAATGTTTAATTTTGTTATTCTGTTTTTTTTTACATTTAAGAAATGCCCAAAAAATGTTGTCCCACAATGTTGGGGGGGCAGCTGGCAAATTATGGCCAAGCAGCTACATAAAAAAAAGCATATTGTTCTTTTCTTTCCACCCAACCAATGCCACGTGAATGCTGCTGCTGCTTGTCAATAATGTCAACAATGTTGTTTGTTGGTCCATAAATTACCAACGACCAACAACAACAACAACAAGGCCAAAGGTCTCTTTGCCTGGCCAAAAGGGAGTTGAACGTTTTTGTTATTGCAGCTGGTGTTCGCTTTAGAGCAGCAGCAAAAGATGGACAGTTGCCGCTTGGTTTATGGCTGGTCAAAAATGTGACTTGGCTGGCTCCTTCCTTCCCCCCACCCTCGATTCCATTACATTGTATTGCATACTTTTTGGCTGGAAATGTCTGTCTGTTAAATCGACAAAGCTCCCAGCCTCTGCATGCCACTCTAAGCCAATAAAAATCATATTACGCATACGCCACCATCACCATCTACATCAGCAGTGGAAGTTGGGTTAACGTTAACCCTCAGACTGACATCAAAATGCATCAAAATGTTGCGCTAAACTTTATTCACAAGTCTTTGCCACTGCCTCAGCCGCAGCCGCAGGGCAATGAAATATGAAATATAAAATGCATTTTACAAAAAGCGCAAAAATATGAAGAAAATGTCAGAGTCAGAGTCAGAGTGGAGGTGGGCGACTGCCGACTGTCTAGTATTTGTGTTGCAAACAGAATGCAGAAGCGTGGAAAGAAATATGATAATCAAAGCTCACAAGGCGTGGGGGCGAGGAAAGAAACTGATGGCAAATGTTGTGGCCAAATCAACGAATAATTAAATGCTCTTAAGAGCTCTAAAGACTCTTTGGATTTGGATTTATTGAACGATTTCCTAGTTATAAATTAATGCACTAACATTCACAATAGAGTCAACGTGCCCTTTGATTCATGTTCAATGTTCAAGTAAATCAAGTCACAAATTGTTTTGGTTCAACTTGTTCAGCCCAAAATTTCCAGAGACTCCAAACAGATCAAGCTCAACTTTAAACAGATCAAGCTCCAGTGGTTCAAATCTGATAAATATATCGTATTACTACCATTTAACAAACGGGCAAGCAAATGGTTGTGGCGGTCCCAGTTCAAAAGTGTAATGTGCAAAAAACATTAAACAAATTCACATAAATAAAGGGCCAACAATATGGCTTCACCCGCATACACCCGATCGCCGAGGAAGTTAAGCTTCAACCAGGACTTACGCATTTGCATTCTGCATTCCTGTGGTTTTGCCCATGGAATTTCTTCTATAAATTGTGAAATTTCGACGAAAACATACACATGTAAGCAGCGCATTCGCGCAGCAACGACACATAAGCTCATACACGCATATGAGCACGCTCAGAAACAATAATGATCGATAAAAAGAGTTGTTAATTAACTCATCAACAACGGTCTCCACCTATTCACAACTACGCCGGAACTACGCTCCGGAAAGAGTAGGCAGCTAAACAGTTATCTGGCTCGCATTAATCCAGACATTACGGATATTTGCCCAAAATGTAGCCAAGGACCACACGACGCCGGACATGTGTTTAACTGCCCGCTTAACCCAACCACGCTCAGTCCCAATTAAGGCAGCCACCTTCCTCGAATTGAACTTGGGTTCCTAATCCTATCTATCAACATCTACTAATTTTCACTCCCTTTCTTTCTTCTTCTTTTAATTCCATACGTACATACTTGCCCACCCAGTCGTTACAACAACAACAACCTATTCGCAGCGAACAAAACGATCTTCCATACATAAAGACGTCATATCAAAGTTCAAGGAGCTTTTTCAGCCAGGCTCTTGGTCCAGTCCAATCCACCTTGTCAAAAAGAGACCGGTGGCTGGCGGTTCTACACTCGCACAGCACACATGTCCAATCCACTGCATCGACGACATCAGCTTCAGACGCACAGCACACATGTCCCGTCAACCAGACAGCCATTGGATTTTCAAGCTTACAAAAAAAAAATAGCTCAAACATTTCAACAACATCTGGTTCCCAAGTTTCTAAGCAACAACCAATCAAACGACCACTCCAAGCAACCTCTTAAGCCACCGTACACGTGGAACCACACATGACGTAT
>JAEIFU010003277.1:0-30816 GCA_018904235.1 Lordiphosa stackelbergi | reverse complement strand
TTTTTTTTTACTGAGCCATAGGCAAAGAACTGTAAATGAAATGTTGGGTGTGGGTGGATCTTAAACTCTTCTCTTCATCTCTCTCCGCCCCCCAGCACCAATCTTCCCCTGCCATCACTCTACCAACCGTCTTGTGTGTGTGTGCCGAGCCACTGCACAAAGCAAACACAGCAACATAATATGGTTGGCGTCAGCGTCTCGTGACGCTCCAATCTCAAATTTTACTCCCACTAAAATCGTCCGTACCCAAATTAAAGATGTTTCACACCTGCAAAAAACTTTCTAAATTTAAGAGAGAATAAGACTAAGAATATGGGTAACCGTAAATTTTTTTTTCACGTAAAAAAAAATGCGAGGCGGACAAAAATTCTTAATATTTATTTGGACGGTGAAACAGGGCAAACAAACATAAAAACAAGAGTCTATCTTTATCTATGAGGACTGTTATTCTAAAAAGTTACTTAACCAAAGGTTAATGGTTCGACGAATTCGAGAGAAGGTTTTGTTTCGAACCTTGTTTGAGGCCCATATAAGATATGAAAAGTTATCCCTCCTGGGGATAGAATCAATGGGCTTTTGTATCATGATACCTCAAATTGGCTATTATGATGCCACATCACTCGAGTTTAGTAGGAAGAGCATAAGTTTATATGGAACATGCTTAAAATATCCACTTGGGAATTAAATTACGCTGGAATTACGTGCTTAATTTAAACTTTATAAGATTAGATAAGATAAGATAAATGTTATCTCTCTAGGAAAAAAATCGGATCAACTCAATATTTATTCTGACCGGGTCAAGAATAACCGGGATTACGTTGTTTGCATTACCGCTTGAGATTGATTTGATTCCGTACGGACTGATTTATTTGTAGGGTGTAGTGTGTGCCTGTTGTATGAGAGGATGTAGATTCAGTGTAGTAGCGGAATATCAATTACAAAATTCCTTTAAACTTTTTCACCACGGGTCACCGCCACCAGCTATTCGGCAGGTGAGAAAATAAGAAGTACAAGACATTGAGAAAGCTCGGCTTTGGCCCTTTCAGACTGTGTAGGGCCAAATAGTTAAAGGTATACAGTGCTAAACAGCAAAGTATGCTTGTGATTTGAATTAAATTTTGTTTTTATACACTTGAAAAGTGTAATATAATTTTGCCCAGAAGTTTGCAACGCATAGAAGGAATCATCTCCGACCATATAAAGTATATATATTCTTGATCAGCATAACGAGCCGAGTCGATTAAGCTTGTCCGTCGGTCCCTCGTTTTGGAGCTATCGAGCTGAAACTTTGCACACAGAGTTTTTTTCATTGCACACTGCTAATATGCCGGACCGGATCGATATATAATCGATTTACGTTTTGTCAATTTAAATATGAACTTGAAATGGAATATCTTCATTTAAAAAATTGAAGAATTGTTTGGGATAGAATTTAAAGTTAACATGGTTTCCTACAAAAAGCGCCTAAAAGAAGCCAAACAGGTATTTAATTTTGTTACTTCGTAAGTGTCAAATAACCAAAAATTCAAAACGTGGGGGGGGATGGAGTAAGAGGTTTTCACAAAACAGGGATAAAACCGTGTTAAAAAAAAAAAATCAGTACAAAAAACTAAAATCATCTAGAATCACCACCTCAAATGAATGAATTCAATGAACTGGACCTTGTTGCCTTGTATAACTCATGGTGCAATAAAGAAAGAAAATCAATCTACTTCCAACTCTATCGATTAGTGGTCACAATACCCGATTGATTCGTTTAATTTGCAAACTATCGATAGTATCGACTATTTGCCAGTCCGAACCGGTGTGATATTTTCTTGTTTATTTTATATTAGTATCGTAATTCATCTGTATTAAATATTTTACAAATATTAGTTCGACTCTTTCTTTATACAATGGACTACATATACCCATTCACCAGGGGTTACTAATTTAGTATAAAAAAAAATAAAAATGTTGTTTGGGTTTTTGTGCTTACTTCAAAATTTGGTTCTTTAGGGAAAGGGGGTTTGGTAGGATAAAGGGGTGACCCAAAATCCGACAGCATGAACACTAAATTGGTTTCTTTCTGATAGAAGTATAATTCAATTATTTGTGTTCGCTCTGATATTGAGAACTCAAGTTTTTCACAGAGGTACAGTGGTTGTTTTTAAAGATAATTTTGTGTAAGTTGTATTAATAATTCTGAAGTGTGGTCCATGATTTAAGAGAAAGGTCGAATAATTTTGTTGAGTAGCTGGAAATGTTGGTCTCTATGGTTTTAAGCCATAGACATATCGGGCAATGTGGGTTGTTATAAAAGTGTGCAAACTTTCAGTTTGTCAGAAATTTAAGTCATCATAGGGTATTAGGGGGGCAAGGGGGACTTGAAAGGGATGCTATTGAAAAGTGGTGGGTAAAAATAAATGCTTTGGGGGTGGGGTTATTTGGTTTTAGAAGGCGAATACTGGTAGGGAGACATTGCTGGGACAGATTTAAATTTCTTTACACGCTGCATGTTCTTCCCCCACAGCTTTCAGTCAAAAAATATCCTTTTTGGAGTTTCTGGACCAAGTATAAATCTGGGATTATATCTTTATATTCATTCTGTTGTTTTGTTTTACCACACCTCTACCACTGTGCAACGCCCCAAATTGAACCTCAAGACACGAAATACTTCACATGAATAGAAACACTTTGAAAAGCTCTATATATGAAAAGCAGTCAGCAGTTATTTATATAAAAAATTGTGACGAACTAAATTTCTTGAATCTCAACTGAGTATGGACTTCAAATATGCAAATATTTAGTGCTTTATTCTTGCCATATTCAAATTCAAATTCATGCTCACTTATTGCGCGTCCTATTGCTTACACATTATGAACAGAACAGCCGTTCAAATGGTACACACCCTTCTGCAAAATTTTAGGCTTGAGATGAGACTTGCAGCAGCCACAGTTTCAAGAAACAAAATTCAGAACTGCCGTAAGAGTTGGAGCACAAGAAACAATAACAATAACAAAGCAACGGCAGCAGGCAACTCTTGTGAATGCAACGACGAATGCCAAACAAAGGTAGCTGCGAAACCGACTTGCTGACCTTCTCCGCTTTACAGCAGTGTGGCGAGACGGTGCTTGCACCGACAAACCAACGTCAAAAGTACGTACGTACGCATAATTCCCGCCTTGTGGACAGCTGAGGTGGGGCAGGGGGCTTGGGCTAGCGATTTAAACTGTAGCAACCAGAACTAAGCCACAACCGGCTCTCTAGTAACTACGGGCAATGCAGCCGGGAGCCGGTCCAGTTTGCCACGCCTTGCCTTTGTAGCTGGGTAAATAATGATATTTAATTTAGCAGACGTTTGACTTTTTACTTTTTTTCCCCTGCCACAGACAAATGAAGTAATTGATTTGCACTTTCAAAAATCAGAATCTTTTGGTACCTTGGCACTCAGTTTAGATAATTATCTGCATGTCCACTCTCGGTTGGTAATCGATTTGGATCTGCTAAGTACTGTGGGGAACCTTGCGTAGTTTGTGTACCTCGAAATTGCAGCTGACTAACCATTTTTGATTGATTTGTGTCACTCACAGCCAACGAATTTCGTTTCACATTAACCAAAATCTATTTTAATTAAGTTTTTTCCTTCTGTTACCCTAATAATTTTTTTCAATTAACGGTACCATTATTTTGTCGGTGCAACACTCTCGTTTATTGATCAAGCTGAATGGACACAATGGATCTGATTTTTTGACCATAAAATGAAGGCCTTTGTCGAACATTGTTTAGGTATTTACTTTTTAGGCTTACCATAGCCCACCGTAAGCTTCTCCATTATACGCAGAGGTATTAGGGAAGTTTTCAAGGTCATCAATTTAACGGGAAATTTCATGCTTTAATATGTAGCAAAGTTAAACCAAAGAAAAACATAGATGGCAAATGTAAGATTACTTAAAAGCGTAGACACAAAAATTGGCAAGTTCTTCAAGCCTTGAAGTTAAAGCTCGTTATTAGCAGGTGTCAAAAGTACAAACAAAAGGTGCTTGAAACTATAATCAATTAAATGAAATGCGGAGTTAAGAAAATCAAGAGTCATTTACTTAGAACGGATAAGCAGCGAGAAAAAATTAATAGTAGACTTAATAAACAGCCCAAGTCCGGCTTGAAAATACATTAAATCAGGGCCAGTATACAGAAAATATTATACCCGGAGCTCACTAGCTTGTAAATTAATTGATCAAATCTTAATCAGCATAATGAAAGCTACAGGGTTTGCTGGGAAAAAAAAAAGGGGGAGTACAAAGGATAAAATAAAAGTTTTATTTGGCTTTGTTCTTTGTGTTGCAAAAAAAAAGAATAGCATTCATATTTTTTAGCCTCTAGAAGTTTGTGTGGGTATTAAAAGGTTATCCAAGACTTTCTAATATTAACTTAAACTGGGTGAATCACCTTTCCTAGGGGGGGAAAAAAGAGTGTTAGATGCCGGTATACATAGTATTTCCTTGTTTCAATTTTTTTCCATTTTAGAGAAACCTTTCCTGTTTATCTTCCATCACTAATTATGATTTTTATGTATGTTGATAAAAGTATTTTTATTACATATCCCAGCTGAACATTTATCATGCTATCAGCAGCTCGGTCTATTTATATAGCCATCATCATTTCACACTTGGAAGGGCCCTCACTCTTTCAATCTGGGAATTAATCATTTGGGATGTTACTAAATCAGCTCTGTTAAAGACTTCCCCTCGCGTTTCTCTTCCTTTCAAATAGCGCTGGCTGTTTAAATTATCTTGGAGCCATCAAATAGCTGCCATTTTTTGTTCTCACAAATTGAAATTGTTCTTTTCGTTTCAAATAATCTCTAATTAATATCTCTAAGCAGTGTTCATCTCTCTTTAATATAATCTTGAACAACTGTGTCTGAACTTTAAAGTTATCTGTCCCAAACTGTTCTACGATTTTATAAGCCCAGATATAATTTTGAATGCAATTGTTGTTGTTGAAAATCTTCATTAGGATTCTATAAAAATGACCAGCACATTTATATGTATACTTGGTGAGGGTATATTAAAATTGTCCGGATGTTTGTAACGCACTGAAGGAAACATCTCCGACCACATAAAGTATAATATAAGTGATTCCATGAAAAATCGCCCACTGATTTTGAATAGATCGAATTAATTTTTTTTCGTATTCCTTGTTGTAAAATAGTATATACGTATTTTCCAGCATTTTTACCGAAATTCACGTAATTAGCGGAAAAAAGCGATTTCGAAATTTACATATTTAAAATATTTAATTTAATTTCAATTGCTTTCATATCCAAAGCCAGTATTGGTGATAATAATATTTAAAAATCTGTAAATTAACATCTGAACCCAAACTAAATTATTCATTAATTTAAAAATTTTAACAATTTTTTTGTTTCCAAATCGCGAAAAAATAAGTAAACAAAATTTAATTGCCGCGAAAGCGGGACGTTTTTTTGCTTCATTTTTTTCTCACAAAGGGCATAGCAGAATAAGCATACAAAAACTGCCCCCCACTTCGATCAGCACCAAAATTAAATATGTTGTTACCATCAATGAGAAACTCACTCTCCTAAATTTTTAGTCTTCTAATCGCTATTGGAGTAGAGTTATGAGGGCGGAAAGATAAATCAAAAAACTCGTTTATCTTAAGAACCGCTTAACCGATTTGGATGGTTTAATATATGTCACTATAATACGGCTGAATTTCTTTAAAATGCGGTTCTTCCCAACTGGCAAACTTACAATGGGTGAAAATTTTAACTATATCCCAACCATAAAATATTGCCCTTAAAATTAAACATACTAAATCTGATATCGTTACTAACAGTGAATTTAAATAAATGAAAAAAGGCCATAACTTCTGGAACTATTGACTGCCCATTTACAGTTTAATGCATAATTCTGGGGAACAAGACCAATTTTGAGAAAAAATGAAGAAAAAAACGTCCCTTTCGCGGCAGTTAATTTTTGCTTACTTATTTTCATAACGATTTGTAAACCAAAAAAATTGTTAAAATTTTTATGTGAATAATTTGAAAGTTTGGGTTCAGATGATAAATAAAAAAAAAAAAAAAATAAAAAAAAAAATTCTCTTCTCTTCTCTTTCTTTTTTTTTTATCTATCTCTATAAAAAAAAAATAAAATAAATTAATAATAATTAAATTTAAAAAATTGATGAGTATCGTATAGCCATATATCAAACTGGGCCGCATATATCATGCTCCATGGGTATATAAACTTCGATACAGCCGAAGTTAGCTTCCCTTTTTTATTTTTATTTTATATTTCTATCAAAAAGGCAATTGACCAAAGATATATCCTTCATACTTACTTTTGGCGTTACGAAAAAAATTTTAATTAATACTCACAAGTCAAAATTAAAAAAACCTCTTATTTTAAAAAAAAAATTCTGGTGCACAAACTTAAAAGAACGTGTTGACTGATTGGTTGCTTGCCAAAGTTAGGTAATAGGAAGGGAGACACTTGACATAAGCAACAAGTTTTATATTATTTTTTTCTGGCCAATATTTGAGTGGCTCACAACCCTGACTGACTCAGAACCTCCCATTCCCTCCCCTATAAATATAGTCGGGCCGACTTTCTCACTTTTTTGTTTTAAGTGTTTTGTTTTCTTTGAATGGGTTCCTCAAAATTTTTGAAATCTTAAAAAAATCTCCAAATTTGGGCCAAAAATGTGTGTTTGAACGCCTTTTTCATTTCATTTTGTGTCATTCTGAAAAACGGAACATTTTATAATAGCCAATTAAAACATTAAATTAATTTAGTAAGCAACAAAGCGCGCGGGTCTACTAGTTGTATTATAATAGCTATCTGGAACCACAGGCGATCCTTGGTGCTAAGTGTCTTTTACCCAGTCATCGATACATCGATTGCGGTCAATGAAGATTTGTCTGTATTTTTCAGCCCATTTTAGATTTCTCGATTTTTTTTTACCTTTTGTTCTAAACCTCATATTTATTAACCCGTCTGTTTACCCTTCTATTTACCAGTCTATTAAGTCAAAGACGTTATCTTCATGACAATCTAAATTCATAAATGAAGTTATTTTTTTTTGACCGTTCGATCTACGCCTTCTACTTACCCGTCTTACAAATTTTCCGATTTTTTTTGGACAATTGCCAACAGTTAAATTTTCGTTGTAATCTAAGTTTATTATAAAATTTTCCACATTCCGGTTTTTTTTTTTGACCGACTCGTCTAATCGTCTTATTTACCAGTTGAAAATTGCCAACCAATAAATCTTGATAAAACCTAATTATAACATTTTGCACATTTTTGCGTTTTTTTTGGACCCATTGGTTTTTTGCTAGTTTTTATACTCTGTGCCCACTGAAAATGGGTAAAAGGTGACCATGAAGTTGTGCAAATGTAGTAACAGGGAGAAAAAACATATCCGACCCTATAAAGTATATATATTCTAGATCAGCATCAACAGCCGAGTCAATTTACCATTTCCTCTCTCCCTCTTCTTTTAAAACCCTCCATCCCCAAAACTTAAAAAGATATAGATATAAATTTTTGCATGTACATAGATGCATACCGTATGCAGATCAAGTTTGTTGCAGATGTGCAAAATTGCCCCCCCTTTCCCCTTAAACCGCCAAAAACTGTCAGAGCCACAATTTTAGAGTAACAATATTGTCGCTTAATATAGGTATACTAAAGTCGTGAAAATGTATGTAACAGACAGAAGGAATCATTTCCGACCATATAAATTAGGGGAGAATGGAGGGTTGTAATCATAGTTTTGTTTTTCGAACATAACTTCGCCAAAAATCAAAATTTTTTCGTTTTGTAAATTTTGTATTTTATGTAAAAGATGCACAAAACTTTCCTCATCAAAAAAAATAAATATTTCAATATTTCATATTGAAAAAAAGTGATTTTTCGACATTTCGAAAATTTGTGGGGGTTGTGAGCCACCCATCTAAAAGTTCAAAATTCGTGTTTTTAAGCCATTATTCTTTATTAAATGAAAAAATGAACAATTTTTCCATATTCTGAATTAAGAAATATCAATTAAGAGTGAAAATTGATTGTCGGCATCAGGCTTGTTTTCTTTTATATACGAGCACTTTTTTGCTTGTGGCTGTTCTTTTGTTAGCCTTTTTTAATGTTTTTTTGTTACTTCTTTGGAGAGTTTTTCCCTGTTTTATTGCGCGTCATTGCAATATTCTCTTTGAAAGTCAAAACCGACTTTTTTCAAAGTGGCTCACAACCCCCATACCACTTTTTCGGTGACGCACAAACCCAAAGAAATTGTACAAAAATAAAGCATATTTCTACCAAAAGGCAATTGACCAAAGATATTTCCCCCATTACTTACTTTTGTCATTACGAGAAAAATTTTGTATAATATTACCAAGTCAAAAATAAAAAAAAAAACTTTCTTTTTGAAAAGTTGAGTTACTGTTCACGAACTTAAGAAGGTGTAGACTAGCTTGTCAGGTAATAAGAAGGGAGACACAGGACATAAACTAAAAGTTTAAATATATTTTTTTTGTGGCCCATATTCGAGTGGCCCCCTCCTCCTCCCTTAAAAATCTTTTTTTACCCAAAAAAATATCTTTTTTATAATATTTTTTTTTTCTTAAACATAACAATGTTTTAACAAAAATTATTTTCTCAATAACTAAATAATATTTCTTCATAACATAAAATAACCTTACCTTTCTTACTAATTCTAATTCTATACAAAATCCTAAACCTCAACATAACCGATTTAAATTATTTGCTTCTAGCCTCAAATCGTTCACAACCAAAAAAAAAAAAAAAAAAAAAAAAAAAAAAAAAAAAAAAAAAAAAAAAAAAAAAAATAAAAAAAAAAAAAAAAAAAAAAAAAAAAAAAAACTTTCCCTAACAAAAAAAATCAACTCCTCAAAAAACCTTAAAAACCCCCCAATTTGACTTACACTTTTAATACAATTCATGACATTCTGACACCTTCATTTTGGATACCAAATCCGTCCACTCGTTTACTCCATTTTAATAAAACCATTAAAAATGTTGTCAAAAATTGAAAAACCTCGAAAATGGAGTCTGGCTCGGAAACGAGATTATTATGCTTTGATAAATTTGCACTGCCTATTTATAAAGTGAATGGCACACAAATCTAAAGGGGCGACGTCCAACTTTTTGCAATGGGTGCGGGAGCGCGCAAATGACTGCAACATTTGTAAGCCATTCCATAAAGATTTTGACGTTGGCTCGTCGACTGTCGTTGGTTAACTTTTGTAATTAAGCCATTAAGCAGCATTATAATAATTCGTTTTTGTGGAATTACCCATTAAAGCTAAACTATGACAAATTCGTTGGTAAATTTGGAGCAGGGTGACTATTTGACGGGACTAACTATGAAACTGGATTGTGAGGAAATGGACACCGCTTGTTAGTAATAATAATATTAGCGAGCATTCGAAATACATTCTAGGCTGGGACCAGGTACATATAATGCTTTAACTGTGAAGGCCCTTCAACGACCTCATATGTGCTCAACTGTGAAAATTAGTTAACTTCCGAAACAAAACAAAAGGCGATGCCTTGTTTTCAGTTTGCACAAATCGTGTGAAACATATTTGAGTAATAAATAAATTAATCAAGAATTATGATTGTATTAAAAGCAGCAAACTCTCATACCTCCAAACCCCACACCCCACACATTTTGCCTTTTACTTGCCAGCTTTGTTTTGTTTCTGTTTTTTTTTTGTGTTGTTGCTGTCTTGTTGGCTTTGGTCGACTGCTTCGGCCCAGTTCTTGGACATTGTATCGACCACAGTGGTTTCACTTTCAAAATTACTTGAACTTAGCTAAGCGTTAAGCTATGTAATGTTTACAATATTGGTACAAATTAGAATCATCAAAGGCTTACGCAACCCTGGCAAGATCTTCGAGATAAGCCATCCCCAAAAGCCAAAACATACAGAATTAAGTACCACTCGTATAGCGAAATGTTTGAATTGTAACAACATTTCACAATCGCCATAGAAAATACCCAGGCGCATGGCAAATAGTTGTCTGGGCAGCCACAGAGAGGTAGCTGGCAACAGCAGGCAGCAGGCGGGCAGGTGTGCTGGTTTTTTCGTTTTGCGTTCAAACGAAAAACCACCCAAGTAACCCGCCTTACAGCACCAGCAGCCGGCAATGTCTAACAGAATGCTCATGTACAATGGGTAAAATCATCAAAGCAGATAAAACAAAAATCCACCGTTGAATCCAAATATTTGCTGCCACTGATTTTTACTGTAAAAGTTCATCCCTGATCAGATAGATCATAGAATTGTTAATTGAAATCATATTTGTATTAGGCAGTTCAATAATTTTTAATTGCATACCAATTTATTTTATGAAAGCAAGACTGCAGATCGCTCCAGAGGCCTGCCTAACATAACGGTTTAGGTTTTCTAAATTTATGAAATGACGGCTTACAAACTTGTGTGGACTTTAAATGGAAATCCACCTTCTATAAACATAGATATAGGGATTTATTTTGTCGTTTAACAGCTTGACTTGTGCATTATTTCCTTCGCAAAATCGTAATTTGCCGATTTGAAATATGCTTTGGAAATAAAATCCGAACTGATATTGTGATATTAAAAATGTTCTGAAAAAACCTAAAGCCGAAAACGGTTCAACTGCGTTCGGTTCAATGACCAGTGTTTGAGCTGGTACTCAGACGAGATAACAATTTAGTTCGGGAAGCTGTTCTAAAGCTGAGTACAGACCTTAAAAGTGAATTTTTTGTATTCTTTTATATTTGATTGTTTCTTCTTTGTGTGAATCGGTGAAACCAATCTGTACATAATTTTCAATATACATTTAATATTGTTTTATTTATTAACAGTTTGTAAGTTATTAGTTGTTTGTTTTAGTTGGTTTGTTTGGGGTTCTTAATTTTGGCCGTCTTTCCTCACTGCAGTTAAAACACTTTTTGGCTGAGTTTTCCTCCTACGCGTTTCGGCAAATTTTTTGCCTTCTTCAGGGAGTCTGTATATTTCATACAATAAACATGAAAATAAATCAAATTAAACATACATACATACATATTCACTACACTACTTAATTTAAGTACCTATTCTTGTGGTACATAAGATAGAAATTTTTGGATTTTTAATACAGAAAATGTGGTAACTTTTTAATAAAATCGATTTTTTCCGAATTTAAATAATTCTAAAAAATTTTCTGCTATCATTGAAAATCTCGGACAATTTATTTGTTTATTTTCAGCGGCCAAAAATACATAAGGAACGATTGCTAACTTCTCTGTTGCAAAAGTTGGCCTTTTTTTTGTAAACTTGTGTTATTAATCGACCCCTACTGGAACTTGAACTCAGTACCTCGGGGAACTGAAATCATTGCATTGCAACCGAAAATTGTTTTTGTTTATTTTTTGTTCAAAATAATCTTTATCATAAGATTTTAATCTACTTTTTAAAATTTCTATATTTCATTTTTTCCAATGTTTTTTATAATCTCCGAAATAGATTTTTCAATCTAAATTAAATATTTTTGTTTTTTCCTCAGTGAGTTAATCATTTACTAGTTCAAGAACATTTCCGAACTAGCTTGAGCCAATTCAAAAGCGTTTAGGAGGTGATTCAAATTTAATTATAAACTGACAGCGGTATCAAAAAATGATTTAGAACAAATCAACACACGCCGCGGCCCACCGCTTATAAAGCCAGGATTAAAATTCGGTTAGTTTTAAGTTTGCGGACTTTCCACTCAAACTTTGCATATTTATGTATTGAACAAATAGAAGAGCAAGTTATTTATAATTTCAAAGATCAATTTAACCAATTCAATTAATCAATAAATAACCAATACAACTAATGCACGATAGGACAGAATCGAAAACTGACCGGCAGAAATAAATAACGTCGTAGTCTTTGGGTTTAGGAGTATCAAAAACAGTAGTTGGGGCTTTTGCATACTCTGATCTTATTTAAACGGATGGATGGAGCTGACTTAAGGGGGTGAGAAATAATATCTAAAGAATTAAATTTTTTTCGTTTTTTGGTGCTCTGTTTTTATTTCTTGCATAATTTTTTCAAACTGGTGGGCCACAATTCGAAGTTTGCAGAAAAAAAAAAAACACATCGATTTGTTAATTTGTTAGACTGAATGTAAAATTAGAAATTCAGTATAAGCTTTTGGCTTAATCAAACCTTTAGAGTTTTGTAAGGAGATTCAGCTAAATTCACGACCCAAACAATTTTGGATAATTGTCTGGTATGTCGACCTATGTTCAAAAAATTTGGAAAAAATATTTTTCTATGGACCGATGTATGGAATTATCAATTAACTATTAAAATCTTTTCCACACCCTAAGCAGACAAAATATGTTTTAAAAAACTCGCCCTTTTACAAATTCTACCTTTAAAACTTAACTTTCATTGAAAACATGCGTTGAATAATTATATTTATGGAATCTTCGCTTCGGGAATCACTTGTGGAATCGGAATTTGGATATATATTAAAAATATGTTTTTTTTGCGTCCTTTAAGTGCCAATTTGCACTTAACATCAAAACTGTCGAGACAAGACCCTTATTTAAAGGTTAACCTGGCGCTAATCTGGAACAAAATTAGGGTTTTTCAAACAGGAGCTGAATGGTACATACGAACTAGAGATATCGAGGGGATATTAGCGTCCCTAAGATTGCTGACACCATCAATAAACAGGCTGCTCGTTACCTCGACAAAGTAGCCTCGAACCCAAACCACCTTGCAAGACGACTCCTGCGTAGAAGGAGGATAAACGGGATCAGGGCCAGAAGGAGACTCCAAAGGATCCACCCCACTTACCTCGCTAACCGAAGGATCTAGCACATATAAGCTTACTATTACCTTAAACTCAAAATATACTCACCTGTTTAACTCGCCTGTTACACTTACCTGCAAAACCTGGAAGAAAAATAAAACCATACTGTACACATACCTGTCCTTGAGTTATCATCAAATTACCTGGAAAAAAAGGAAACTAACCGACTTTACACTCATAAAACACTTACTTACCATATATTATCACCCACCTGTAAAATTAAATGTTAATACTTACCTTATAAATTAAAATTAAAACTGAATTAATTCACAATTAAAAAATACTAACATAACACAGTGCCACAAAATTCAACTTTTTTATAGCCTTGGATTGGGTCCTAAAAATTGTGAAACTAGAGGCTCTAGTAGCAACTCCTCATACCCAGTTTTTCTAGAGTATGTCAAGTTTGCGTTTAATGGGCACATTTATAGCAACACACAGTTACAACATCTGTTGCTGGTCAAATAAAGATGAGAGCTAAAATTTTTGAAAATTCATCAAAGATAAAGGGAATCACCACAATCGTTATACCAAATTCCCGCGTCCAGTGGACCCCGCCCTTAGAAGTCTAACGTAGAGAATGGAATTAATTAAACACCACTCGATAGAATTTTGTAAGATGTTAAATATATTGAGATACTGACCAATTAAATGTGTCCTTAAGAGATGAGATCCGTTCCCAGGCTATTTTGAGTGTTCCACTGCGTAATTTACACACTAGGAAATTTAATATAAATCTTGAAGTTAAGATCCGAACTTATAGATACGCGCAAAAACAAAACTCAATATACAAATAGTGCCAGACATAAGAATTAAAATAAACTCTACAATATAAGTTATTTTTAAGAGTAACAGGTTAACAAAAACATAAACCTTATTCTACAATTAAATAAAAAATTGCTAAATTTTATTAAATTACAAGAATTTTTAAAAAAATTATAGTTCGCGGTTCATCGGAGGAAATTCTTCAAAAAATTGCTGAGCAAAGGGACATTTTAAAATTCTATTGTAAATTCCATCTGACAATTGAGGCAAATACAGAAAATACAGAATACATACAGATTTTTGGTACAAAATCTTACAAAATTCATTTAAAAACAAACCATATGCGATCATATTTCGCGGTCCTTTAAGGAAATTTATTTCGGAGTTTTTTGAGCATAGGTCTAGACAATTACTCAATTGGGACAAGCAATATTAATTTTGATTTACATTTAAAACAACAAATATTTTCTGGAAAGGTTTAATCAAATGAATAAAATACGTAATGAGTCTTAACATTAAAGTTTTCATTTCAATAATGATTCGCGAAAACCAACCGAAGTCTGTCCTATCAACCAAAACCGATTTGCTTACTCGAAGGGACAAATCGAAAGTTGAATTATAATTGCACGTATAAAAAATATAAAAATAACTTTGCCTGTAACGAAATTCCAATGATGCAAACGGTTTGCGACTACAAAGCAAATAGATTAAAAACATGTAAATTTTGTCCGTGTTTTAGAGCGATAATATTGGTAGAACAAACCCGTCTTCAGAAACCACAATCAACAAATTTCAATGAAACAACAAGTAGCATATCCTTATAACAGGTAGAAAAAAAGAACATTTTTTCCCGATAGATGCGTCCTTGTAGATGGACGGAATGGACGGGGGCCGGCGGGCTTCCAAACTTATCATTTATTATAAAATAACATTATTTGGGTAGAGATTTGTAACTTTTCAACTTAATTTATACAAATTAAAACCTTGGTGTTTTTTCAAAATGAAATACCTAATGCTTAATAGGCTTCCTTTGTTCACTTTTGAGAAAAAAGGACTGGTGCACAACAAAAAGATGAAATTTGTGTGCGATAGATATACAAACCATTTTAAGTTCTGCAGATAGGTTGTGATTTCTGTGGTCACCTATTGGTTTTGATGATAATCGGTTTTTTTGAGTATCTTATAGCAATTGGTTGCTGGGTTCACGAAATAAGTGGGGGATTGTCACAGCAAAATACTGACGAAAACATGGATCTAGTTCAATTGTTACGAGAACAATTAACTGCAACTATGATTAACAAATTTTATTGGTTAAACATCAAACAAATTATGATTAAAAATTAGAAAAAAATTTCAAACGTAGAGATGTGACGTATTTGGAGATGGACCATTATCTACTAAATTGTTCTTTTGAAAAAGCAAGAACAATTTTGGATATTCGAACTTGGATGGCTGCTGGTACGTGGATTGTTCACTTAGAAAACTGACAATTTGGTCGTCTGAATTTGAACACTTATGACATGGCGTCTTACAAACCCAGTCATTTGTTAAGCTCTCAGCATGCAAAAAGCCAGTTGGTGCTGATGGTAAGACTGTTGCCTTGGTACAACGAGGTCGTGAATTCGCAAGCTTAGATATTTTTTGTTTATTTTTTTATTCGTGGTATTCTGAGCAATGAGTGTATTTCTTGACAATGCACTGTGGACCCAAAATTTATTTCTTCCAAGATTTTTATTCACTATTTCGTTTGAAGAAAGAAGGCATCTGAAATCGATAAAAAAAATGAAATATTTTATTACATTTTCAACCATGTTCTGGTCCCCTCCACTGTTCGCTAAGAGCGTCTTGAGCATGCCTACACACACATATATCCACCCATAGACAACAGCCAGAAAGCTTCGGTTTTTTGTTATGAAATACGCTTTACTCTTACTTTCAAAAGCTTAAGAGATACCGTCGCTGTCGCTGTCGTCGTCCAAGCCGAAGCCGAAGCCACAACAGGCTCTGTAAACTAACAGCTCAACCGCAAACTCCAGCTCTGTCCAAGCTTGGCCGCGAAACTTGGCATCGACAACGTCTGTGGCTTTGCCAATAGTCTTGAGGCACTTGCTCCGCACAGTCGCGTTGTGCAGTTGTTTCGATTAGGACGTGTGGTACGCTTAGCAGCGCACGGTAAGAAAACTATTCGCTGGAAACTTGGACTGTTATTTTGAAAATCGCCAAGCAAAGTTCAATCCAAACCCATAACGATTGCCGATCCAGTGCAAGCTAACGAGTATCTAGCACAATTTGAACTTGAACGCGGCCAGTGTGAATCCGATGTGCAAACATATGTGTGCACCACAATACATACATATGTACATATAGAAAGCGCAACTGCATTTTGTAGCTGCGGACTCGCTTGGACTCGTCGAAAAGAAAGTTTTTGTTGCTAAATATATCAAACAAAAATAAAGAAATACAAAAAAAAAGTGCAAAGTTTTGGTTGTTTTTTGCGCGCTCAAAGTTTTCCCCCCTCTCCCATTAATGTGGTGCGCGCGCGTACATCTGGAAAATCGGTGCAACAAAAGTAAAGTAAAACATCGCGAGTGTTTTGTAATCTGTGGATGTGTGTGAAACCGCGCTAACGAAAACCCAAATAATAGGGACAGACACTGGCAGAAAAACAAAACCAACACAGTCAACGCAAAATACTGTAACACAACAACAACAACTAAACAAAAAAAATCTAAATTGTAAGATTGCGACACTATTAAAGCCTTTGTATGCAACTGAGACTAAGCTTTTCTCAACTTGCAACTCGCAACTTGCGACTACAATTGCTGTGCGAATGCTGTTGTTGTATTTTGGTATTTTACGAGTAGATTCTGTGAACTCACCTCAAAAACGCAACATCAATAAAATTTATAGTTACAGTTACAACAACGCCACAACTACCATAACAACAACAACCGCAACATGGAATTTTCAACACATTTTGTTTGGCTGCTGGGATTTTGTTTATTGCTATTAGAAACAGGTAAGTTCTGTGAAGAAATGCATATCTAACACAGCAACAAACGGCTGAATCATCTCACGAAAAAATGTGTACTTGAGAACATATTCTAAGCTACGACCACACAGATTTAGTCGAGCCTAAGCATGCGCATGCGCACACTTCACTTGACGGATGTTTCGTCCAAGAGTTTTTAGCTGCAATTGCAATTTGTCAGTGGGTTTTGGTCAACGAACCTGCACAGTGTTTGCCTTTGCTTCGGATTTGAGCTGTGAAATTTTCGTGTAAGTGCTTGCAGTTTGCAAACAGATCAAGTGCATTTACCCGAAATTCGTTAAAAGCACGCGATGCTCAAGATACCTTGCGATGCTCTTACTCATCTACTTATTTATATGCAGAGTTAAGCTTAACATCAATTCTTCATCATTTTTATGGAAATTCGTTCGATTTGTTCCGCCGAAAAAAATAAAAAGGCAAAATAATATAAAGAAGACAAACTTGTTTCACTTTCAACGCTTAAAACCTACATCTGAAAAAAAACACCACCATGTCAATTCAAAGTGTCTAGAAACAAGCTTAGCCATCTGACACATGTTTATCGGTTTTTTTTTGTGGTTGTTAGATGTCTGAATTCAAAAGACAAATCAATTCTTTGTGTGGATGCAAATGATTGTCACAATTAGTATGGATGTTTCAATGCTTAAATAAATAACAGCAAGGCAATGCAGTCACAGAATCAGAAATGGAAATTTAGAGCTTTTACACGTGTTAGGGGAATTTAGTTAATAAATTGGTTGTTGATTTAGAAGTCATATATCTCTTAAGTGACTCTCTGAGGATAGTGTAACAGAAAATCAAATATCAAACATTTTGATAATTTAGCCTTCTTTGATGAACAAGAACAGGTTCTATTTAAGAAGAGTTGCTCTTTAGAGAATTTCTACAACGGACTATTTAGAAATAAATATATGACAAGTGTAAAGGCACCTTTAGAAAACTTGAAAGACTTCTAAAGCTAAGGTCAGACACGTCAATAATTTGACTAAATAGGAATGATTGCAAAGTATATTTTATTTTCGTATATTTTCAAGAAATGCACTTTAGGATGTGCAAAAAAAATTCGGGAAGGTAAAAGTATATTTCTATTATATTTAATTTACTCATTTCTTAAACTGCACCTTTAGTTTTTTTTAAATTTTCATAGAAATTTTTAGAATTTTAATGTTTAATGTTTGGTACCTTATGAGCAAAAGCAAGCCAAACTTATGGTTTATGCTTATTAAAATTTTGTAATTTTTCTTTAAAAATGTTGATTTGAAAACAAAGAAAATCGTGCTTATTAACCAAGTTAAGAGTTAAACTCAAAAACAGTACGGAAGACGAATTTTTGAATTGCGCGACCTCTAAATGTCTTCCGAAAAATAGTACAAAAATATCTCAAAATTACTTTACTTTACCGATGGGTAGGGTTTGGTGGTGTGCGATGAGATGCCATTCCATTTGTGTCGGGTCCCAGTGGAGCCCAAAGGTTTTTAAATTTCTTTGTTTTTCAGAAGTTTTAAATTAACCAAAACTGGTGTGGTCTTTGAAGTGTATGAGGATGTCCTTTGTCATATGGCATGGCGGAGGAAAGGAAGAAGAGTTATTTATCCTGGGATCAAATCAATATTACATATCGAGATTAAGTTAATCTCGAACATGCATTAAATGATTCAGCCTTTTGGGATTAAATTGTGCTCGAATTTTTTGCTCAATTCAATCTTTTATAAGATTTCCCCGGGATAAATGTAAGTAATCCCTCTAAGGACTAAAAAAGTCGGATCAACGTTATCTTTTTTCTGATCGGGTCAAGCCTATCCGGGATATCGTTGTATTCATTAACGCTTGGGATTGCAGCAGGGTAGCAGTACCAGAAACGAAAAGGTCTGAAGCAATGAGAGCTGAAGTATGTATCATCTACTGTTGTGCAGACCATAATGGGAACACACTACCATAATAGAGAAATATATATCCTTTCACATAGCCAAGTAGCACTCAATGCGCTTAACAGCAACAATCTCTCCTCAAAGTAAGAGATAAACAACAAATTGAACCAAATAGGCAGCAGGAACAACCTGAGGGATACCGGGACAAACCAATACCCCAGAAACGCTTTGGCCGACGAATTGGCACGCAAGGGTGCAGCCACCGCAATGGTAGGTCCAGCACCCTACTGCGGCATGGATCAACACACCATAAAAAGTCTTCTTAGAAAGGAAAAGAATACGCTTAGAACAGCCTTCTGGGTAACCACCAGTGGGAAAAGACAAGCCAACCTCAAAAGGTTTTTAAAAGTAAATCCAACGATGAAAGAATAACCCTAAGGATTCCGAAAGGACTCTATACGGACCACTGCAGACTGCGGAGTCACATGAACCTGTTTGGAATAACAAACACTCAACTATGCAGATACATCTACTAGCACGCTGCGTTGCTCCAGCGAGGCGCAGACTCAGCGGGTTTAGGAAACACATTATATACCCAATTTTGACCTTTGTACATGAAATAGGGCTGCTAGGAGGTTGTAAACTCTGTCCAGACCAGGATTGGTCGCGGTGCGCTATTTCCCCAATAATAGTAACTAAAAGTCCCTGTTCTATTTTGTCAAGCAAGGTGCTGAGTAGTGTTTGCGGATATTTTGACAAATGCTGTCCGACCTGTCATAAGCATTGTGTGAGCACCCCAGCTTAAGAATACAGAAATCCAGGATCACAATGGAGCAATCGTTCTATTTGTTGAAAAACCACGAAAACCAAAAGTAGGAGTATTTTAAAAGGATGGGCGTGTTCACCAGCATACACCAATCATCTAACAAAAATCTTCAATAAAAACCAAAAAAGCAAAGTCCAAAAGTATTAGGCTGCCTACACTGTTCGACACATGAGACATGATATCAGGTAGGCCCGCATTTCCCCACGAAATTCTTTGAATTTGACATGCTATTCAAATTAAAAACAGAACAAAAAGCAGGACTACTAGACTATCATGTGTCATGTGTCGAACAGTGTGAAGGCAGCCTTAGTCTGCTGGTGAACGAGTTTGATAGAATTTTTAGGCAACAAAGTTATCGATATATTTTGTTGACGGAAGGTTTGAATTTTTGACAACAAACAGCTTAATATAATTAAGAACCGACTACTAAATATTTATGACCGTCGGAACTACCACCAACTGCTCCTGGAATTCCCCTTGAATTTTCTTTAAGATTTTGTTAGCCATTTAATGTTTGTTGTACGCCCGGCCACGGCAAGAATGTGCACATAAAATCGAATATCCGATGGCCAAATCTTTTTCCTTTGTCGAAACATACATTTACTATTAAGAAGGACTCAAATCCACGCAAAGAGGGGTCTGAAAATGTTAATTTTAACAGATTGGCAATGGGCTAAGAGCAGAGATGGGCGAATAAGGACAATTTGTTCCCGTCCCGCCACCATACCGACCACGACTGTCCCGTCCCGATCCCGAACAACCCTACTTCTCTCGTGTGCCGCTGGAATCTTAACGAGCACGGCACATCATGAAATAATCCTTAATTTGTTCATTCTATATTTTTGTACTGAAGTAATGTATCCTTCTGTTCTTCTAAAAAAGTCGTTGTGAGTTGCCAATAAGACAGTGACCCGTTATGGCCCAGACCAGGAATAAGATGTTTTCCGTTTCAGGTTAAACGAGGACCACGTGACCCTAGCTACAGCGCAAGCCGCAAGGTTATTCCATAGTTCCGTAACCAGGCGCCGGGTTTCATTCCTTGGAATTATCTTGTATGAGGATATGGGCATCCCTATCAAGCTCTTCTCTGGGAGGAGCTGAATGGTAGTGCCTTGCCAATCTGTGTTGAGGTGTCCATGTACGCGTACGCAGGGCTTCTTTTTTTGAAGTGGCGGCTTTTCAAGCTTTCCTCCTTCACCGCAACAACCAGTATAGCCTTCAGAGCCTTCCACAAATTTCCGTGAGCTACTTGCGAAACCAATTCATTTATTAAAATCAAAGAGGTTTCCAATTTCATTTTGCTTTTGCCTTCTCTAAATTGCTTGTTTGTATACTTCTGACAGCTGTGTGCTATCATAAACAAGCAATTCTAACAAACTATTTCTTTGTTAGAATTACATCTAACACAATCACGAAAAATATCAAACATGATTGCGCATCATGCCCGTTCACCAGCACAATCTAACAAAAATAGTCGATTTTTTGTCATCGATTTATGCTGCTGAACACGACTAACAATCTTTCCTTATATAAGACCCCATATTTAAAAATATCTTTATCTTAAGTAAGTTAGCGCGCACCATCAACAAATTTGTTGAACCGAACCGTTTGAACTTGTGAATATTGATTGGGTTTCGAAACGGATTGCATCCCTGGAGTATATAACTTTAAGAACTGGTTCCTATAAATAAACAGGATTTTCTGATGAATACCTTTATTAGTTGGTTTGTTTTTATAAAATGGGGACTATGAACTAAACAGCAAGGATAACGCAACAGCATCTCACACCAATTCATTTTGTGGCAAACAAGATCATGACCCCAAAAATTCAAAAAAATTGCTTAATACACGAAAAATTAGACATGGTGAGGAATTAATGAAGCTAAGAAATTTTTTATTAAAAAAACCGAAAATGATTTTATGAAATGAACACAATCAGGAAAAGCAAAATTGTCCTTGGGACCCAATGAGAAACTTTCTTATATAGCTTCATAAATTATAAATAATGCAGAATACAAGACTATCAAACAAAATATAACTTAACTAATATAGTTTATCATGCTTTTGAAATTCTTCTTAAAAAGAAAAATAATTCACAGATTTACGCTTGAGCACAAAAATAAACTTTGGATATTAAAATCATACAATTTATACATTTAAATTCTTACGACCCATAAGACTCTTTTTGATATGCTAGGCGAAAGCTTCAAATCCCCTAGTCTGGCCATTCACGCGTTGCATCCTCCATGAATGCAAGCCAAATATGGAATACAATTCAGCGGATTTGTGTCCATATTACTTCAAAGGAGTAACATTACGTAGGCCTGTGGGAATGTCTTTTAAACTTTCGAATATGGGTGATATACCTGGATCAATAAATAATAATATAGAAACCACAAATACGCGGTTCACATGAAAGAAGTCTCTGGAGATACTTGGTGAATCCCTCTGCAATTGCAAATTGCAAATTTATTAGGAAATATTAAAATTCATGGCGATTGTTTAATTATGACAACGTCTGACATTAATTTTGCACATACAAAGTTAGCTTTTGAACTCTACTAAGCTCTAACAATAAAACGCACATAAAGTATTAATAGGATACCAAAATTGTAATAAAAAAGTCCTAGAGACGGCCTTTCACAAAAATGCTCTCACTTTCTGTCTTAAATCTGTAAATTAATTGAAGCTCATGTATAACTTAGTAATTATGTGTGTGTGTAGTAATGCAACATAATCTCTTACCGAACTATTAACTACCATCGTCAAGCTGGAACTGACGGCACATGCATATTTCCAAACCAAAAGAAAAACCCTCGATGATTTGACCTGTAAAATTGGCTTACTTATGTTTGCTTAAGAGCACCATGATGATTAATCGATTGTCACTGGGTGAGCGATGAAATGATTTACATATACTCGTATTGTGTATGTAAATAGTTTGCGATCACCTGCTCTATTTACCCAACATGAAACATCAAATTATAACAAGGCAAAACCAAAAGTTCAGGCCATTGGTCAGTTGGTTTTGTCCACTCAACAAAATGCTAGGTAATGGTAATGGACTTATGTAAGTTATGCCAATCAGTCAGCTAGCCAGCCAGTCAGCCAGCTTATGGCACAGATATTAATTGCATACACACAACCTGGTCGAATGAATGAGAGTTAAATAAGTGTTTTGGCTGAGTGAGTGAGTGAGTGTGTCTTGTATGTAACCGAGCAAATTGCGGTTATAATAACTGTTAATAATCTACAAACGGTTCACTTAATTGTTTCTTTTTAACATATATTCAAATATGCCAAAATTAAGCTGCAGGCGAAAAATAATGAAGTAAACCAAATAACTTATGAATATGCATGAAAAAGTTTGCTTTCAAATTGCACCAAAATGTATGAGGCATTATTAAAAACAGTAAAAATATCAAAGTTTTTCGTAGTAGGCGTGAAGTTTTCTTTGAAATAATTTTGGTATATCGCAAAAATTGTGAAGAGTTGTAAAAACAAAATACTTTTTGGCATTCTTTTAAATAGTGAACGTTCTTGAATTTGTTTTAGTTTTTTGTTGCTTTAATTTTTATAAAAAGAATTGGTTTGAAATTTCAATACTTGAAAATATAATGAGCTCTACTCAAAAAAAAACCCTTAGTGCTGGGTTCAAGGACCGACCGCACATCGCTTGGGATTGATTGAAGTCCAAATATCTCACTTTATATTCATGTCGGTCCAATAAATATCAAATTTCACTTACATAACACCAAGCAATACTTTTTTTAATTAATTCAAAAATTAATTAATTTTGAGTATCCCCTATCCATTTCGTAGTTTCACATTTAATATGTTTCGCATCAAAGCCTCGTAGTTTTTTTTTTAACTGTAATTTACACTTTAATATTCTTTGTTTTACTTTCGCTTTGGGCTTTAGTATTGACCTTTCCTCCCTGACTTTCGCATGGTGACAATTTGTGACAAGTTGGTCTTGTTTATGGCATTTTCCCTAAATGTAATACATAATTTCTCTGCAGCAGCAGCGAAACAACAATTACAATGCGTGAAAATATTTTCATTTGAGTCAAAGTCACAACGCTTGTTAGGTTTTTAGTTATCTAGTGTGTTTATTTGTTTTGTTTTTCGTGTAAAGTCAGCGAAGCAAAAGCAACCAAGACCCACCGACCGACCTTTCGTTAATTTGTAGAAATACGAAATGGAAAGTATTGTCACTGGCCCACTGAGCGTTCGCTAGACTTTAAGGTTTTGATGGCTTTCTATTTTTTGTTGCTTTTTGTATACTTATAAAATATTTTATAATGCGAGCAGGGGCCGTGGTTTATTGTGTCATCAGTGGCAAATAAGTTTTGCCTCGGGTCAGTGAAAATTAAATATAATAATTCTTTTGACGCTTAAACTCAATAATTGTTATTCAAACGTTACGTTAACAATCAATTAGGAAATCTTTCACTTTCTATCTAGGTTGGCCGTAATTTAAATGGAAATGCTACGTGCCATTCTCGTCATGTGTGTGTGTGTGTGTCGAATGTTGTAATATCGATTGAAATTTTATACGCATCGAGTCACACCATCTTTCTCTGATTGAAATTGAAATGTATGCCTTACATAGACCATGTGATATTTGTATATTCACCCATACAAAAATAATTTAATCGTT
This sequence comes from Lordiphosa stackelbergi, assembly GCA_018904235.1. NCBI lineage: Eukaryota > Metazoa > Arthropoda > Insecta > Diptera > Drosophilidae > Lordiphosa > Lordiphosa stackelbergi. Next base: position 6,788 of record JAEIFU010003277.1, on the reverse strand, counting down.
TTTTGGAAAAAGGAAAGTGAAAAATGCAACACGCCAGCGTGTATAAAAATTTAAGTACCTCTGCACGTCTTTCATTTTGCTGGCTTACCTATTAATTATATTGCAGGGGGAGAATATCCGCTATATTTAATCTCTAATTAAGCGAATATGGATTTAACTCAGTGGGTGTATCGAACAGGTTGTGTGTGAGTGTGCAGTGGCCTTCTTTGACGTCTTCGTCTACAGAGTTTCTTGGCCACTCAGTTGGCGTGCACAGACAGCTGAAAGTAGTGGCTATTTCTTAGACTATTGGTAAATTTGTTTAATAAACCATTTTAAATGTAGTAAGACTGGAAAACTGCAGTTTCAATGGGAATTAAACAGCAAACAAAATGCGCCAATGGAACCCAAATATGAATTATACGCAAATATTTGTATAATTTGCCACTTCCACCCGGTTTTGGACCAGTAAGTGAAGTGCCGGATAGCCTTAAACACGTTGCAATCTTTCTTAAAACATTAAATTAAGAACTCCATCAAAGTAACTGCATAATATCCAGAATAATCTGCGGTATCTGCAGTTTTCAAGGAGGAAATGCTGACTCATGACAGGAATGGAAAGGGGACAAAAATCGATTACATATATTAGGGATCTATGAGCAATACTAGACGCCGCTTTAATAGCAATCTTAAATATAGCGACCCTTCCGCCTCTCTCTAATATTCTACAGAAAACCATCCTTTAGCTACACAGAAAAGAAAAAAAGGAAGTCCATTAAGCCCGACTTTAGCACACTCAGTGCCCCCAAAAGTTTGTATATATTTGATTAATTTAAGTTAAAAGCCGCAGAAAGTGGAAAAAGAGCAGAACAATTCGGTCTTAAAAAACGCTCTTGATTTTATCCTGTTTCGGTATAGAATTTGGTAAGAACGATTCGCTGTTGAAAATTCTTACTTTGGATGAATCGTTCTTAAATTCGAAATTGACCGTTAAAAACTAAAACTATAGAAAAATAGTTTTATTTTAAAATCATTTCGTTCTTGATGTAAAAAACGAGCTCTTACTTTAAGTACAAATCGCTCTTTGCTAACATAAATAAGTCTACATCATGCTTATTTTGAGCTCTAAAAAAATCCCGAAATCCCAGAATAACAATTTAAGGATTTTTAAAAACGCTCTTGAATTTTCAGATTTAAAACTTCAATAAGCCAGAAAATTCTTGATTTAAGTACTGAATTTCTTGATTTTTCTCTCAATGTAACAAACATTTTAAATAAACTCGATCTGCCTGTAAGTACACTCATCGAAATTTAATTAAAGCCACCTATATTTTATTTAATAAAAAATGTTTAAAAAATGTTATAAAATTTTTGTTGACAAAATTGTTAAAACGGCTTGATTTGAAGGAAATCAACAATTTCACCCTAAGATTTTTTTAAAGTAACAAAAAGTTTAATATTTACTGGAAATTTAATTTAAATGCCCAGTCTTAAAAAAATTAAAAGGATACAGAATAAGGGTAATAAAAAATCAATAAATAATAGATTTAACCTCCGTTATTTAGGAGCTTAAAAATCTTTCATTTCTCAAAACAGCCTTTGAAGCTTTCAGTCGAGTTGAATTTCGTCCGCCACATAAACACGACGTAAGGTTACCTCACATGTTTTAAATTGGATTCATGTCCGGCGAACGTGCTGTCCATACTAAAAGTTGGATATTCTTCTCAGTGAACCACCCACGAATGGCCCTTAAAACGAGAATGGGCGCATTATCTTGCTGAACGATGGTGTCCGGGTCCGGCTATGGCTCCAAAAAGATAATTAACACTTCATCCAATAAGTTTAAATCTGTAATCCTCTGTATACCTGCGACCTCTAATCTTGCATATCGAGGTCCGATTGTAATGGCTAAAAGCGTCCCAAAACATCACAGCCAATTCAGTTTTGGGAGGTCGAAATGCGCTCAGACGCCTTAATGTCGTGCCCTTAGTAACTAAAACCATCTGACCTATTCAAGTTAAGCTGTTTCTCATCTGAGAGTACCACATTTGTAAGCTCCTCCCTCGAAGATATTGGACGTTTCGTAATATCCCTTCTGCCTTATTTATTAGATGTCTGTCAATGCGGGCTTAGTCGTAATTTTCTTAAAGATTAACGGTCGCACGAGTTCGGAATGTTACTTAAGTTTATTGGATAAACTCTTAGTAGACTTTTTGAACCAAGAGTCGGACCCGGATACAATCTTTTAGCAAGGTAATGCTGCCATAAACGTGTCAAGGGCCAGTCGTAAGTGGTTCAATAAACAGAAAATCAAGCTTTTTGAATTGCCAGTAACCTTGCACGTCGTATTTATGCAGACGGACAAAATTTCAACTGGACTGAAGAGCTTCGAAAGGCTGTTACTGAGGAATGGGCCAAATTACCGGATTCAGAGTTTGAATTCATGATTAGCGCCATCCGGTTAGCCATTTTTAAGCTCCTAAATAAGCCTGAAGGTTAAATCCATTATTTTTTATGATTTTTATTCTGTATCCTTTTTAATTTTTTTAAGACTGGCTTTAATTAAATTTCGCAGTAAATATTGAACATTTTTATAAAAAATGCCGAAAAAATGCTTTAACTTCAATATAAATATTTGAAATTGTTGATTTACCTTAAATCAAGCACGTTTTAACAGTGTTGGACAAAAAAAATTTAATAACATGTTTTAAACATATTTTATTAAACAAAATATAGGTGGCTTTAATTAAATTTCGATGAGTGTATAAGTGGAATACGTTTCATACATCTCAAGCTTCTATATCTTACCATATCTGAGATGATATGAAGAAAGAAACGGACAGACATTTAGACAGACAGACAGACGGACATGGTATTAAATAAACCAAGTTTTATCGAATTGATGCATCCAATTGATCCTTTAAGTTCTTTTAAAGTTTTAAATTGCCTCTCATGTTTGAAATAATGCCCCAAAGCTTTTAATGGTATTAGAATATGGATATCGGTATTTGTTTTTTTTTTCCAAAAATAGTTTTGTGGGTTTGATCTGTTGGAATGTCAAAGCGCCTTTCCCAAATTAATAAGAACTTCGTCTAACAGTTTGATATATTTTTTTAGAGATGATTTGATGTGTTACAAAGCATATGGGACTTTTCCAGCAAAGAAAAATTAAGCCCACATTCTCAGCGAAACTTTGGCGTCCTTATATCCCAATAGTAGTATTGATACCCATCTGGGCCATCTATCACTAGGGATAACAATTTGCCTCTCTTAGACCCAAAACTTATGCATCTCAGCAAAATGCATACGAAATTTGTGCCTAAGAAGGAGTTGACTTGACGGACCTTTTTTTAAATGAAATCGGCACGTAAAATTTGCTGCACACAACGCATCGCGATGCTTCGATACTGGGAGAGCTAATTCGTGGCAAATTTTGGGTTTTCTTTAATTGCTAAACTTTTTATTGTTCTTTTATCACGTTTTTGCAGCAACGGCGAGAACTTTTCCCGTGTTTTTGAAGAACTTTCAAATTGTAAAAAAGCTACTCGCCATTTTGAGAGGTATCGGCTTTAATATTCAAATCTACAAAATTATCAGTCAAAACTCACTATTTTTAATTGGCAAAAACTATGGCTTAAATTTACATATTCTGTAAATTTACGCCTGTATGCAAGTCAGAAACTGATTATGTAAGCTCAATTATTTCGTTCTGTAATGAGTTTTTAATAAAATAATAATAAATCTTTTTTGAGTCTTGTACTTAACATTGTTATTGCCAGCTTGGGAATTGTCTTAGATGAAACTAAGCAAAAAAAGGAATTGAAAAAATTATTAGCAAAGCTCTGGCAGCAGATAGGCTGTTTACTCTAAATTTCCCTGTCCAGTCTTTATATTCTTCGGAGCTACCCAATTCTGTAAAATCTTCACTGATGGTTCAAAACTCGAAAACGAACTTGTGGACAGCGGATTGCAGACTTTCTGCACGTAGTCAAAATATAATTTAAATTCAATTTAAATTTTCGCCAACATCTAATCTGTGATCAATTCGCTTGACTTGACAGAAATCATCGGGGCAGGGAACTGTCAACGATAAGAGAAGTACGGCCACAATGACAAGCGAATGACTTGGCCAACACTTGGCTCAAACATATGCAAAACGCACTCTTCAGCAATAGTTAGGACTGGTTGGTTAGTATTCAAATTGCCGGACGCTCATCACAATTTTCAGATCTTATCAGAGACTTTATCTTAACAACATTCAGGCTTAATCCAGATCTCTGGAAATGCTTTAAAGTTTTCAGGATAGCTTTATTCAATTATTCCATGCGCAGCATCACAATAAAATATTCTCTTTGTTGCAATTAAGGACACCCACTCTGACCTAACCTAACTAATTGAGAAGAGAATATTCTCAGAGGCCTTATTCAGCAGCCGAAAATTCGTTTTTAGGATGAGAATGGCATGGCCAACGCGGTTCTTAATTACAGTCAATATATTTTAAATGGTTTCATAATTTATAGGTAGGTTATAGGTTCTCATCTTCTCCTTCGATGCTACACAAATGACCTCTGCAACGTTTCTATTTTTATGAACTCCTTTATCAGAGGAGAAACAAATTTTCATTTAATACTTTAAAAAGTATGAAAATTTTCATTTAGACATCAGAATGTCAATGGCAAATCATCTATTATCGCATATCTACATACATATTAAGCCACATACAAACGTACAACGCCCACTATTGTGCGGCGGTGTCAATGCTTACCGTGCGAAAGTGTTGGCGCATGCGGAAGACTGTCATTAAATTACTCGAAGAGTAATTTGAACATTTTGCATACTTATAAAGTCCGCTGGTTTGTTTGTATCTGTGGTGTGTGCGTTTGCATGTATTTATATGTATATTATTATGGCGCAACTTGAATTACCGAGTGCAACACAGAGATATATAGTGCACTTTCGCTTTTCACACGAAACAAAAGACTTAGGCAACGAACTTGGGCCTGAATAAATTTGCACATTTTCTTATAGTCCCTGAATTTGGTTAATTTGCCACAAATTTGGAAATGTTTTGTGGTTACACATGGTGGTTCGCACCCAACTCCCCCAGCAATTCACCTTGAATTTCGGATTTGCTGTGCAACATGGCCGCAGCGTAACACCATCAAGCAAGTGGCAATCAATGCGCTTGATGTCTCTACACACACACACACACACACACACACCTAAGTACGATCATTGCTCCACTTAATACTCTCACACCTGCCACTGCCACAGATGTGAATGTGTTGGATTGCGTAAAAACTTTTCATTTTTATGATTATTTTATGCGTATTTCACATTTACGGCTGGTTGAATTCAACTCCATACCCGCAACTTTGTAATTGATTAGACAGGCCGGAGCTGAGGCTGCAAACTGAGGCAGTTTGGTTCATCGTCGTCACACATTCTATGCGGTGGCTCATGTAATTACAAAACCCCCAAGCCACACAAATGGGAACTTTGTATGGGAAGCGTTATGCAAATCGATGTCAGTGCATAGTTGAATGTGGCAATGTTAATTTATAGACAGACAGTCATATATCATTGTCGTTGGGATAGTTGGACAGTTGGGTATGACCTACTTAGGTGCGAAGCACTCAGAGCTTACATTTCGATCCATTTGCAATTTGTGGGCTGAAATGCGATTCCAGCAAAAAAGTGTCAAAATAGTTGAATCGTCAAAGGCCTGTCTGTATTCTATCTTTGTGTCGCTGAGCCAGTCAAAATATTTTATGTTAATTGAATCCGATTTATGTATGCATACATCTTGGTGTGGCAAACATGCAACTGAGCATGATGACATATCACGGGCATAAAATTAGTTTTACCAAGGGGATTGCACGGTTTCCGGCTGAGGTTCGGCATAGAGAATACTTGTTTCTAGAGATGTGGATATGACCAGAGATCCGGAGAATAAATAAAAATACAGGCTAGCTTCGCCAGTAAGCTTGCACAATAGTGGACTATTTTTGAGTACTGAAAATTGTTTTGTTGTTGTTGGGCTCATTAACCTTTTTTATAGTTTCAGCCAGAGCACATCAGAGACAGGCACCTGGAGAGTTGATGACTGGAGAGACATCAGAGAATCAGATACAGATCAAAATGTGTCCCTTCATTCATGAGTCCGTGAAAATGTTGAGTGATTTTTGACATTTTATCATTTAATTATTTCCGTATTTCATTTTCCGTTCATTTTCCTTGTGGGCGGATTTTCCGAAATCAGGAAAATAAGTGTCCAATTCACATACTTTGCTTACAAACCAAGTTTGAAGAATAAATTTCCTACATACCAACTTTTGCGGACATTATCCAGTTCTGGGAAATGAAATCTTCCGAAACCCCGCTTTAGAGCCCATTTTAACCGAATACAAAAACTGCTGTCCAAGCTTCAGCTTTCCGTTTCTCTTACCTTAGGTTTCCAATACGGAACCAAAATACCGTATGAAATATGCTTATCCCCCATGTGGTGGCAACATGAAATATAATAGAATAAACAAGTTAAAGTCTATAAAAGCTCCAAGATTTTAAACTTGTTGTTGTAAAAAATTTAATTAAATGTGGCAATGAAGTTAATAGTAGTAGTAGTAGTAGTGTTAATATGTTTATTGTGGCTTATTGTAGGCTTGGCAATTTGCCGTCCGCCTAAAGCCGTTTCCATCATTTTAACATGTTTCTTAATAGTAGTTTTTATATCTAAACATTTGAATTTTACATTTAACAATTATTTCGTTGACATTAATACAATACAAGCAACATAAGAATCATTATAG
>JAEIFU010003276.1:0-30822 GCA_018904235.1 Lordiphosa stackelbergi | reverse complement strand
TATTAATGCAGGATGAATTGAACTGTCACAGCAGGCAGTTTGGTTAAGATGTTGAGTAAGAAAAAAAAGACTCGAAAGTTGCTCATATTAATGCACAGAGTCTTGCGAAGAATTATGGATGAATTTAGATATGTTTTTGTTAATTCTGATGTTGATGTTATCTGTGTGTCCGAGACGTGGTTTCCGTCTGACTATAGTGACTCGTCCATTGAATGTGAGGGATATATTGTTTATCGGGCAGATCGTATTGGACATGCTGGAGGAGTCACGATCTATATCAACAAGCGTCTGAACTGCAGACCAATTGAAAGACATCCAATAAACACGCCCAATTGAATTCGTATTTAGAAATATCGAATAAAAGACTTTAGGAAACAAAACACTGATAGGGTGTATTTATAGGCCTAATCGAAATATTGACTATGCATACTTAATTGAACTATGATAGATGTGATTCTGGCCGGTGATCTGAATAGTAATCTTTTGTGTGAAAATGCATCTTGTTGACAGTTTTGGATCTTTGGGTCTGGATGCAGTAATAAAACAATTCCCACACACTTTTCAACTACGTGCAATACTCTTCTAGATATTTTCTTTGTTACTGACGCAACCAAAATCCTATTATATGACCAGGTTTCCGTGCCAGCTCCAGACATGACTTAATTTTCTTGACCTAATGACATAATTCTAGACCATAGTAGCCATAAAATAGAGTATAGAGACTTTAATCACATTAACTACGCATACCTGAGACTGACATACTACTTGGTGACTGGTCACTGATTTATCAATGCCTACAGCAGATGTTCAGCTTGAGATCTGCACAAAGCCATTTGACCCGTCTGTTTGATAAATTTATTAAACTCAAGACTAAAGTAATAAAGCCTTCAGGTCCGTGGTTCACAAATGAAGTAAAAAGACTTATTATCCAAATGAAATTTTGCATAACAGGTGGAAGCGATATAAAACAAATGACATGCTAGCTGAATACAAAAAGCTTAGGAGGTTGGGTAAGAAGTGCAATATATCTCGCAAGGACTACTCATGATACAAAAAGTTTATGGGAGCCACATTGCCCAGAAAACTTGGAAAGAGCTTAAAAGTGTGAGTCTTTGTAAAACGTCTGAGCCAAGTACAAATATTACGAGATACAGCCTAAATGAACAATTCGTGCAAACTCAAGTACCTGATGTTCTTCTGTACTGAGTGCTCCCATCTATCTGTGATAATAGCTTTAGTTTTGTGAATGTCAGTCCTTGTGATGTCTTAAAAAAAAGTGTTCTTAGGGTAAAGTCTAATGCATCCGGATTTGACAATATTAGCCCTAAGTTTATTTTAAACTTCTTCTTCCGTTCTTATTAGATCACCTTACGCATATCTTTAATAATACTATAATTATGACTTCTTCTTTTTCCTGAAATGTGAAGCGAGCCAAAATCCTCCCAATACCAAAAGCCAATGGGCAATTCAGACCCATTTCGATTGTTCCGTTTTTGTCAAAAGTTCTAGAGCACTTAATGGCAGTACAAGTTCAGACATATCTCACTTCGAATATGCTAATGTAAGTGACCAACAGTCTGGATTGCAAAAGCGTAGCTGTACAACAGCCTTAATAAAATATTGCAGAGGAGGTTCGGTGGACAGTTAGATGATAGTAAAGTTACTTTTTAACACTTCTTGACTCAGTAAAGCTTTTGATAATTGTCAACCACGATATTTTATGTACTAAGCTGAGCAAGATTTATAATTTCTCGCAAACTGCTACAAAACTGCTAAAATCATATCTAGCAAATCGATCCCAAGCGTCTCCGGTCATCCATTTCCCTAATTCAAGATTCTTAACGCGTGGCGTTCCCTCATGATCTGTGTTGGACCTCTTCTATTTTCTGTCTATTTAAATGATTTTTAAATGTACTGTCTAAATGTAACGTCCACATGTATGCTGATGATGTACAGATTTATGTTAATGCCCGTTGATAGATATTAATGGAGTGTATTGTTGACTGCAATGATGAGCTAAGCAAAATAGGATCAGTGGGCTCAGAAAAATGGTGTGAGTTTAAATCCTACCAAATCCAAATGCATTGTGATTTACAAGAAGGCATTTAGTACTACACAGCTTAGTCAACTCCAAATAAATGGAACAAAAATTGAATATGTTGATCATACCACTAACCTGGGCATAATTTTCAATAATACGCTATCGGGGGGTAACATATATCTAAAGCTACTGAGACAAACCTTTGGGCTATTAAGGCAGCTTTCTTTGCGGTGTCAGATGCATCTACCTCGTTCACATAAGATTACCGATAGCCAAAACGTATCTAATTCCTTCTCTTTCTACGGTGTAGAAATTTTTGGCCACCGCAGTGTAAATTCGATATGAAACTTAATGTTGCCTTTAACTGATTGTTGTGTTTATTTATTAACCGTAGGAAGGTTTGACTCAATTATGCAATTGGCGAGGTAAAATATTTGATCTAAATCTTAAAGTGGATAGATTATAAACTTTATTGTTCTTACATAAAATTATCACTTCTAAAGAGCCGGACTATCTTTATAACAACTAAAATTCCATACCTCAGCCAGAACATTCAACTTAATCTGTCCAAGAACCAAGCTGTCTTGCTTCTTAGAACGACAATTTTGAAGTCGTTATCAAAACATGGAATAGTTTACCTAATGACATCAAAACTATACGAATGAAACTCAATTTAATATTAGAATAAAAAAATTTTTTAAAAGGGTAAATAGCTTTTAGGGATAAAATTACAAAAATAATCCAATATATAACAAGCTTATAGTTAGTTATACTTCGTGTAAGGTAGTATGTAAGTAAATATTGTTAGTTATAAACCATAATAATTATGTTAATTTATAGGTAATTTATCGTTGTGACTAGTGCATTAAAAATAAGCATAAACTTAGCACTGGCTAGAGCCAAATAAAATAAATTTAAATTTAATTTAATGGTCCAATCCCTGTCGATTAAATTTCATTAAATTATTTAAATTTCAACATTACATTTAATTTTTTTTAAAACTTGTGTTATTATTATTTATTATTATCATTATTATTATTATATTTTATTATAAACGGCATCCATCTTATAAAACCTACTTTTATTTTAAAATTTTATAGATTGATCCAGATTTCAACCGACTTTTTCCTTCAATAAATAATTCCTTTTAATTGAAAATTGGGAAAATTTTAAATGATAAAATTGTTCCAATTTTTAAAAGTTATCGATCCAGCGAACGCTTCCGTAAAGTTTTGCAGGATTTCGAACAGCAGACTAGTGCAAGACAATTCGATCTATTTTCATTTCTAGCAATCAGTAGCTTTCCAGTTTTTTTCATTTTTTACATTTTAAAAAATTATTTATAATAGATTTAAGAAGGGATTGCTCTTATTTGCTTTTGTTGCCCGGCTCTTCTGGCTCCTTCAGCTCGTGGAACGAATGCGCGGCAACAAAGGCAAAAAGTACTCCATCGAGGACGCAAGAATCAGTTTTTTGCATGGAAACCGACTCTGTAGGAGAGTTACAGTCGCAAATCAAGAGAGAACGGACGATCGCTTTCAGTAAGAAAGCAAAATCCAACTCCAGATTTGCTGCGTGGGACCGTCGCCAGGAACTAACGGATTTTATGTGCACCTCTGGCGTCTATTATAAGGTAAACGGCTTAGTTGAATGCGTAGACATATGTTTTCTTAAAAACGTTTCATGTACTAAATTCTAGTACCCAGAGGAAGCGTCCCTTGTTTGACCTTAGCAGAACTATTTCTTCAAAATCTATTTTAAAAAGCGATGTGAAAACCGCGTTTTTAGAAATCTTAAACGAGTTGAAATAAGACAAAATATATAAATACAATGTTGAGGTCTAAAAGTTACCATTATTATATTCTTTAATTACACCAGTTTACAGCCAAAAAGACACCCATTTCTACTGATATTTTTTTTGGTGTAGTTTGAAATGGTGATTTCAAAAATCAATTTCAAAATTTTTTCATGGCTCCGTTTTGTGAAATAATGAATTATTTTCGTTTTTTCTGGTAGGTGTTTTACAATTTTAAGCCATATCTGACTTCATATTATTACACTATAATTTGCAAGCTATTTTTTGATAAAATTGAAGCATATAATGGTATTTCGCTAATGTTGTCAGATATGAAGCAGGTTATTCGCTTTTTGGTAATAATCCTTCAAAATATTAATAATTAATCTTTGTTTAACAAGCTCAAGTCTATCGACTTATATTTTAGCCACCCAAATTAATTACGATTGACAATAAAGTATCTGAAATGAGGTTCCAGGCATCAAATAATGTTACGTCCACAAAAATGTGAAAGGGTACATTTAAGATAGATTTTCAATTAAGGAAATTTTTGAACTACTAAAATGTATATGAAACTTTTGCAAAGAGACAAAGTGAGTTAGAAAAACAAAAAACATTACATAAAATTTTGTAAATGGAAATATTTGGAGAAAAATAAGAGCGAGGGACAAGGAACAGGTCAAACTTATAATCTTGCATTTCTTATATGCAGATGATTCGAGACAAATAACCGCTGGGGACCGCATTGTTCTCTCTTCTTGGCGTTGTGGCTCCGTCATTACCAACAGCCCCACTGGAGTTAAATAAAAATATTTATAGCTGCGTTGTTTAAGCCGGTCAACATTAAATCTTTAGGAAATTCAACGGTTCTCTTTTTTAAGCTCGTAGAACTTTTGAAAATCTCGAAACAGATGGAATTGAGGTAACCGTAAATGACGAACAGAATAGAATTGTTTTTGTTTTGGGACTAATATTAGTAGATAATCTTGGTCTTAACAGCATTTTAGGATTTACAACGTCTTTTGCTTCAACTTTTTTTTGCAATTTGTAAAATTACTAAAGAAATGTGTCGAATATCATACATTGATTATATTGAAAATTACCGAACTGAAAATACTACTAAGCAGACGTTGGAATGAATAATGTTTCATTGACTGGAATTAAATCAGAGTTTTTATTTAATACGTTAGACAATTTTTGTGTTTAAATTATAGTGTCGATATTTTACACGACGTTTTAGAAGGTGTCCTTCGATATGACTCTATGTCATATTATTTTACATTATATGAACACAAAATATTTGATTTGGAAAATGTTAACATCAAAAAGTTATGTTTTCAATAATATGGGAATTAAAATGGGAAAACACTTTTCCGCCGTTTTAAATAAAGCATTTAAAGAAATTTAAATATTAAAGTGAACGGCAAGGGAAATACTAACGTTCGTCACATATTTCCTTATGGTAGGGGATTTTAATTCCACAATATTCCTGTTGACTTTGTAAAATTTGTTACAATTAATAGACGCCATTACCCTATCAGAATACAACGATGACATTAATTTTTTTTAAAGACCTTGTAATTTATCACAACAGGGAGTACGTTATTTTGTTTAATGACTTTAAACCAAGGATCACTTTCTTAATCATTATTGCAGAATTATTGAAGAATCAGAACCTCTGTAATATTTATGGCTTTCCATTTGAAGCAAAACATAAGACTCTTAAGTGTTATGCAAAAGAACATCGCATCGAATTAATGTGGTCCAACCCTATCGATTAAATTTTCATTAAATTATGCAAATTTCTTACAACATTTTTATTTTCCGAATGTGAACGATATTATTAGCAAAGTCAAAAGCTTAGTTGAAAACTCTTATTTTTTGAAGAAATAGTTAGATTATTGCCTAATATTAGAGACTCCGACTGTTAATCTTACGTTAAGATTGGAAATGTATTGTTTAAAAATAATTTCTATTTAACTTTCGTAAAACCAACTCCGATTTTTTCAAATTAATCAAATATTTAAAATGATAGTGAAATGAATATCCTATGTGTAGAACTGAATACCCTATTTGTGAACATCTCATAAGTTACGAAGTAAAAAGTGAGCTAGGGTATAACATAGTTAGGTTAAATGAAGTACAATACCATCAATTAATTGCCACATATTAAATAATCAATGTTATATTAAGCCAAAGTTTTTACTTTTAAGGTCATCATAAAAATGTAAACAATGTAAAAATGTATAAACAAGACAGAGAAAAAAACTGATATTGAAAAAAATTTAATTTGTTAATAAAATATTTCTTGTTTTAATGGTGGGCTTTGATAAATACAAGAAATGACATTTTTGGAGTCAACAAATATTTTCTTTTACAAGAAATATATTTGTTTGGATTTAGAAAATATTTTCTTCTTATGAGAAATGTTTTCTTGGTTTAAGAAAATTATTCCTTGTTTAAGGACATGGTCTTTAATTTTAAGAAAATAAATTTCCTGTTTTTTGGAAATATTTTCTCATTATAAATAAATATATTTTCTTCTTAAGAAGTTGATTTTTGTCTAAAGAAAATAATTTCTTCATTTAAGAAAATAGGTTTCTTCATTATAGACATTTTTCTCTTATTTAAAAAAATTTCTTGTTTGGAGGAAATAAATTTTGTCTTATGGTAATTTTATATTTTAAAGAAAGAATATATACCTTTTTGAAGAAAATTTTCTTCAAATAAGGGCGATTCACCTAAAAAATAAAGGCGATTTTTTCTTGTTTTAAGTAACTGCTACTATACATCTATAGCAAATTAAATCCCGCTTTTGACCTGGGCCTTGCGCAAGAAAAAAATGATCTAGGCCTTTTGCACACAGCTAAAACTCAACTCAACAATTAAAGGCTAAAAATGACTTCTGCGACGCTAAGAAAATTCTGGCAACCCTAGCAGCACCTATCGCCGTTAAAATCGCTCCCTGAAATAATTATATTTTTAACTAAAAAGTCCACTTTTATTAGTGAAATTAACCACAACCAGCCAAGAGTAAATTTGCTGTGGCTGGCGGAGTAAATAATTGCTCAGCGAAAATTATCACATTGAAATTTAGTGCGACATAAACAACAACAACAAAACTACTTACACTAGAACACCATTAAACGAAACCAAAGAAACTCACTCAATGCAGCAAAACACTAAATGGCTCCACACACAAAGGGGAAATACCACTGGATGTCAAAGGCACTCGATCTTCAGATGCTCCATTCCCTTTGTTGCTCCAGATGATTGACCAGAAGTTTGGCGAACATGTCAACACACCATACGTGAGGTCGGAAGAACGCATTCTGCATGAGTTTCAGGCGAAGTTAGGTCTTATGAATGACGAGATGCAGAAACTCACCCAGCGTGCAGCAACTGAAGCTGAGGCCGGTGAGGTACTTAAATCAAAAACTTAGTGGCTTTTAACGCACATTTTTTTCGCCCTCAACATACAAACACATCCGAGGGTGAAAGAGATTTTCCAGGTCAGGCAGCAAACCACTAATACAATTGCTGCCCTGACTATCATTATAATTGAGCACGTGCGATAAGGCTGCTTTGATGCGGGCAACCGGCATTTAGGAAACAAACGAAAAACCTACTGACACTTTCGCTTTGGGCTTTTCGACTGAGGGGTGCCCTTCTATATTAATGAGCAGCTCTCCAAAGACTCTTACGCTATATTCAAAGAGGCCATGTACTTAAAAAAGCATAAGCGCTCTTTTCAGTTTACTGTGGGCGTGAGTCGCACATTACCAAGAGAGCGGAGGCGAGGTAGTGTGCATCAACAACATGCAAACTATTTGAGCTTGAGAACCAAGAAGAGCGGCAGCGAAGCAACCGAAAAGTTGGGTGGAGATAATCTTTATATCCGTTACCGTAGAGTAAAAAAGGGTATACTAACCCATTTTACGTCGCTAACTCGACTAGTCGAACAGCACTATTGGCTATTTCAACAAAAATTTTCTGGATGATCTAGTAAATCCTAGTGATTAAGTACTTTCACCATACCATAGCAAATTTCATTGGCTTTCAGATAAAAAATATTGCGATCTCCTCACACCTTACAGGTGAGCTCCAGGTAGGGGTGAAAAAAACCTTACATGAAGACTTCGGTCTACAAGCTTTAAAACACATTACTTTGAAAATTTTTTCCCAAAAAGTCAATATATTTTAAGAAAAGGTCTAAAATAGTCCGTAATAAGAAAACCCGAGGAAAATGTGGCACTAGGACAACTTAGCACACCTGGGAAAGTGTCTGTTCGAGCAATCGAACAACGGCGGTAGCATTCAAATTGAATTTAGCTGTAACATGCTTCGCTTTGCACGCATGTTCGCTCTTTCTTCTCTAACGCTGCAGCTTTTCGTTGCTAGCGTGTATTTTTTGTGTTTTCTTTTTCTCGTCTAAATGTTTCGTAAAACAATAAATTAAGTACGTACGTGTTTAAATTACAAATATGCTAGTTTTATCAATGGTACTTAATCGCTTCACAAGTAATGGAGAAGTCGTCAGTAGTCCGCGACTGTAATTTCGGAAAGAAATTGTCGACAGTGATGATGAAATTAAAGCATTGTAATTCCTCCTGACCAGTTCGATGGAATAACTGAAGAGGCCATTGACGATGAAGTTATCATGGACGACGAATCGTTAGAGAATGATCTTGCTACCATTTGAGATTGAGACCTGTAAGGACCGGCAAGGTGTGACTTCCACCACAGATGTTATTCAAATTAGACCATACGTGTTGGCGATCCACTCTGGATGGCTGCCATTACTAATAACAATGAAAACAGTGATGATAGAAGATGCTCCACAACATCATCCGCCAAACGAAAGTATTTACGCAAACAAGTTAGTTCGAAAAAGATCAGCGCCAGGCCAGAACACTAAACCGCCTAACGCTGCCAACTGCCAATTTCAAATCTCAGACATTAATGCTAACGGCTAAATGGACAAACGTTTCTGATGGGTAAAGTTACCTTTGATATCATCAATGTTTCAGGACCGTTAGCATTGCAGCAATTAGACATTGCCAACCAGCTGCGCAATCAAACGCTATCTGACTTCTTCAATTTTTTCGACAATGATTTATGTGAGCTGATTCTTCAGCGAAACTAAGAGATATGCCACTCAACACAATGATATGCATTTTGGCGAATTATTCAACACAGTCTTACTCAAAAGATTCATTGGAATTTTAATATTGTCTGGCTACCACAAATGGCAAAGCTAACTTCGTCTGTACCGAAGTTTTCATACACTTGAAATAGCTTGTCTCAAGGGTTAGCGACTTCGACCAAACTTCGCAGATCAGCTTAAAAACATTACATATTACCCATGACCGTGTTTGAGAGCAGTAATATTGAGAACAAAACAGTTTTTCTTACTAAAACCATTTTCCGAACGAACATTTGTATGGCAGCTACAAGAAGTAGTCATCCGATCCGGTCGGTTCCGACATATTAGCAGCGTGCAGTAAAAAGAAGACTCTGTGCAAAGTTTCAGATCGATAGCTCCAAAAACTGAGGGACTAGTTCGCGTAGAAACAGACAGACGGACAGACGGACGGACGGACAGACGGACGGACAAAGCTTAATCGACTCAGCTCGTCATGCTGATCAAGAATATATATACTTTATGTGGTCGGAGATGATTCCTTCATGCGTTGCAAACTTCTGGGCAAAATTATAATACACTTTTCGGGTATAAAAATTTCATTTGTTGACCGATTGGGTGGTGAGGGGGTAGGGAAAGTCGAGTCCACTTTGACGCTGGTTCTGCCAACTCGTTTTTTTATATTTATACGATGAATATCGATATCGATAAGGCATTTGACAACAAAATCAGCTGGCACAACAATTGTAAAGAAATGAAGATAAGATGTTTTTATTTTGTTGATTTATAAATATTATGAAGGTGTTTCCCTTACAGACAAAATGGATTGGATCCTGACCCTACGTGGATCCTTCTGGACCTATGGAAGGAATACATCGACGGGCTTCGTGGGTACACACATACACATATTTACAAGAAAATGGCACACCCATTGGCCATGTATGGGCGTCTGTATTTTGAGGCACATCGGTCTCCCAAAAGCAACCATGTCGAATCTAGGAAAAATAAATAATTTATAACTTTATTTTGATATTAAGTTAGTAAATGGCTTGTGACCCAAGTGCTACGTGGGTGGGACATTTTGATTTAACTGCATAAGATCAGCTGTGGGGGACTCGGAAGTGGACACCGAACGCAGTGGAAACGCCTTTGGGATATTGAGTGCAGTAGTCGGTATTACATTATATATAATAAATCACTTATATTGTATATGGTGTTGTGTGCGTATATTGTACGCGGTTTGGCAGTGGCCAAAGAAAAATATTTCTCCTCTCACTGGATTCAACTGTACCGGATCGATTTTGGGACCGGGCGGAGGCAGACTATGGAGAGCCGGTGTATGTGGATGCCTGGCGGACCAAATGGCTACGCCACAACAATATTCACAACATATTCTAATATTTTATTTTACTCTTCATTTATCTTATTTCTCTGCACCAGGAAATGAGTAGCACCAACACAGCACCAACGGTTTCTGGAACCACAAACCGGAATTGCTCCTGAACCTGGAGGAGGGAACAACGCGGTACCTGCTGTAGATAGTGTTCAGCCCTCTGCTGCTTCGGGGAAGAAAACCACCAGCCAGCAAGCAGCGGCTGAGACCTCTTCCAACGCGGTGGCAAAGGGCGGAATCGTTTGCAGCAGGGCAGTGGTGTATACCAGACCCGACCCAACCAAGGTCGGACTCGAGGGTCAGAAGAAGGCAGAGAATTTTAAACGTCTGGCTACCAACCCAATCAGGATGGACCAGACGTCTAAGGAGGACTATGCCAAAGTGCAAGAGGATATAGCCTGGGCAAGGAGGTTACACACAACTTCTCCCTAGAGATGCCCGCTCCAAGACAGGTATCTGCCGCAGCCAAAGTTCCCCACTCAGTGGTACCCAACCGGGAGTGTTACCATCTTCGAAGAGGGACCGGTCTATGGATGATCAGCAACCGCTCTCATCCAAAAGACCGGAAACCCATGGAGTCCCTCTTCGAGTCTCCTTCGCTGAGATGGCGAAGAACAAAAAAAATCGTGGATGTTCTGGACGCAGGAAACCTATCTGGCTGCGATGCCACTTCACCAATGGAAGTAGATTGAGGCGGCAACAAGTCGCGTCGCTTTGGATGTGCTCTTGGAGAACCCAGGGTCACCTCCAGGCTGCTAAAACATAGGATGGTTCCAGAGGAACATCCGGCTGGTAGCTTGTGAGGACGAAAGATCTGTGGATCTCTACAGGGCCGCCATCAGCAGAGTCGGAGAAGTGTACTCTGGGGCAAGACTCAAGGTGGTCGACGCTAAGGACATACCATCTTGTCCGAGGGCACGAGTATGGCTACCCGTTTACCCAACGGAGCCAGAAAAATCTTACAGCTGATAAGATGGTGAACCCAAGCGCCCCTACCAGCAATTGGAGGATGGTCAGAGTGGAGCGCTCAACCAGGGCAACCACTCTGGTCACCTTCCAGATTGATAAGGAATCCGCTGAGTACCTTACCAGAAGCGACGGAATCTGAAATACGGTTTCCAGCGGTTTCACATGAAAGTTTGCAAACAGACACTAAAGCGCTTGCCGACCATAGCTAGCGCTGGAGAAGTGGTCCACGACGACCTCCAGTTAGATGTAGCGATGGATGTTGAGCGTACCCTCCAGAAGAGGAGCGCTGTGGCTACATCTCTGAGGGGTCTGACTATGGACCATCTTTCGGGCGCCTGTACAGCGAGCAAGAGCTTCTCCAACCGGATGAACTCGACGACACGCTGACGGAGGCGCACAACAAACTCCTGGCCCGAACGCTTGAAATGTCCCCACCGTACACACCAAGCACAGTAAGACAAATAGACGAGCTTGTGAAACGCTAACCACAGCGTACAAAAACTCGTTTGATAGGGCCTGCCCCTCCTAGGAAAAACAAAGTCCACCAAACCACCTGGTAGTCTGTAGAGCTTGAGAAGCTTAGAAAAGAATGCAGGCATACTTTAACGTTGCCAAACACAACGACCAAACCACCGATTGGGAGTTGTACAAACAAAAACTAAGTACATACAAAGTATCAGTCGGGCCAAACGAACATCTTGGGCCCTTTTCTGTAGCAATATAGAATCAACCTCTGACGCATCTCGTCTTAGGAAAATCTTGGCAAGTTCACCAGGTTACTGCAAAAAGCAGACGGAACCTGACTGACTACAGCAAGGAATCTCTAGACCTTCTATTGTGCACTCACTTTCCTGAATGCTCCATAAACCCACCACAAATCGATGAGTCAACCGACCTACCCGCAACATACAATAAAAAATATAGTAACAGCCGCCAAAATTAAATGGGCCTTCGACTCGTTCGAACCCTTTAAGTCACCAGGCCTGATAACGTGTTTCCTGCACAATTACAACACACAATTGAGCATACAACAAACTGGCTATACACTATTTACGTCAGCTGCCTCAAATTGAACTACAATATATTCCCATTAGTTGGAGGGAAACTAAAGTAGTCTTTATACCGAAGCCTGCAAACCATCACATGTTACACCGAATGACTATAGGCCAATCAGCCTATCATCATTCCTTCTCAAAACCTTAGAAAGACTTATTGACACCCACCTAAGGCAGACACAAACCCCTCTCCCTAGTCTCAAAGATCGAAAATCTTTTGAAAATAGGAGAGTACTCTCTTGTGGCATTCCTCGACATAGAGGGTGCCTTTAATAACGTCCAACCTAGTGCCATCGCCTCTGCCTTGACAAATGTGGGAGCGGATACGCCTCTGATAGGGTTCGTGACAGTTAACCAACTGCTTCGTTTGATGGAAGAGGAGCGACACACGGTGGTGGCCTACGCGGACGACATTGCAATTTTTAAATGTGGACTATTCCCACAGACGCTGTGTGACTTCATGCAGACCGGACTGACAACACTAGCTCAGTGGACGACAACTTCTGCGGTCTGGGTGTAAATCTAGACAAAACGGAACTAGTACTCTTCACTCAGGAGATAAAAATTCCAATCTCATCCCTCCTAAAATCATCGGAGTGAACCTACATTTGGGGGACAATTCCAAATACTTGGGAGTCGTTCTAGATAGGAAGCTACTCTGAAGACAACATAACTGACCGCATAAAAAGGCAGCAACTGCTCTTTTCATGCAAAAAGGCTATAGGCCGGAAGTGGGGTTTCTCCCCTATATAGTAAACAAAGTACAGAGAAGTGCTGAAATATGTATGAGCGGCGCGCTCCGAACCACACCAACGGAAGCGCTTAACATCATTTTTCATATAGTACCACTAGACCTCATAGCAAAACAGATGGCTACCATTACAGCCCTTAGACTAAGAGAATCCTATGCCTGGGACGGGGGTAATTCCGGACACTCTACAATACTTAGCCACCAAGAGAGTATACAGTCAAATACGGACTACTGTATACCACGAACGACGTTCGATAAATCCTACGACGTCTACATCCCAAGCCGAAGCGATTGGGAAAACCTTCCTCATAGCAGAGCTAGCGCCATAAATATCTACACAGGCTCTACATGACGAAAGTAGGAGGGGGGTTTTCTCCAACCTAGACCTAAACCTATCGTTCCGCCTTCCTAACCACCTACCTCAGCACACTCACAGTCAAGGAAGGAAGCGTATTCATCTACTGATAGTCAAGCGGCCCTTACGGCGCTTGACTCACACACAAATAACTCTAAACGCTAACTGAATGTCGCTTATCCCTTAACGAGATTGGCCGACACTTCAGTATTCACCTGATATGGGTGCCTGGACACCGAAACATAGATGGAAATGAGTCTGCGGACAACTGGCCAGACTAGGCACTACCATCGAGCTCCTTTCAGAGAAGAGCACAATAGGGATGCCTATAGCTACCTACAAGCTTCACATAAAAATCGAAACACTATGTCTTGCAACTGACAGGTGGAAAAACCTTTCCTCGTGACTTACGTGGCTAACATTCAATCAAAAACGCACTAACACACTTCTGCGTTACAGAGGTAGGAGCCCTAACGGGTCACTGTCTTATTGACAGACACGCAGTACGCCTAGGTGTAGCACACTATGACTTCTGTAGAAGTTGTAAATATGAAAAGAGGAGGAAAACGGTACAACACTTCCCTGTGCCACTGCCCCGCTCTGAGTAGGAGGAAAGTTATCCCCTTGCAATCTTTGCGTTCAAACCTCTTCACCACCACAGCATACTCTTTACTGTCATCTTTTTTTCGAAGCCAGCACCACAATAGCCGCATATTTCCGAGGTGCTTGGTAAATGATTTTTTCCCTTTAGCCACTTCCAATCTGCAAAATCTACTACACATTTGTCTGCATACGACATGCCCTGTCAAAACCAGATGTTCATTACGTAAACATTTCGATCTGACTCTTCTTCTTCATTTCCGGCGAGTAGTTCTCAATTAACGATTCTAGGTTTTTCTAGATGAGATAAATGAATCACTGAGTCCTCTGTTCCTTGGGAATAGACATAACTCCTTACACTCCCGTAAGAGTTCTAGTTCTGGCTTACTTTCGTTGAGAGTTTCTCCCATTACCACTGTAGCTGAGCCTACGACCGATTCCTTGCCCTAGGTCGAAACTCTACCGAATTCTCAGATACACTCAAATCAACACTCTTCACAATATCATTTCCGATAACAGCTTCGTACTTAATATCGTTCTTAAGCTTGTAACGTGGAAAGTAATTTCAAATATTTCCATCTACCTGAACTTGTGTTACAAAACAGTCTAGTGTGTTCAGCTCGCTGTTACAAATTCCGACAAGAGAGTTTTTCATCTTTGAGATTGACAATTCCTAGCTTTTTTGACAACATCGTCACGTATCAGACAAAGATCACAACCTGTATCGATTAGTGCGGAGAAAACTACATTTTTACAAGTTAGGTCTTTAAAAATGCATTTTCCACCACTGTCAATCCTGTTCGTAATTGTGTTGGCCTTTTTCCCTTCCTGTTTCACTACTTCCTGCCACTGTAAAATATGATAGCCTTATGCCCTAAATTTTCGCATTTAAAATATTTTATGCTCTGGTACATGCTCTTGCCAAATGTGATGGATCGCCGCATTTAAAACAATTCTTAGAATGTCCTTTATTTAGGATCTGCTTTCTTCTCATCGCTTTCATAATGTCTTTTATTCGAGTTAGACACTTGAGGGCGACTACTGCGAAATTTTTCGCACACTTTGATTTGCCCTTTAACTGTTGAATAGTCTTTGCTTGATACAAATTACTTTATTGCTACGCGAATCAGGTAACCCTTCGATAAAGTATTCAATCAAGTTTTTTCTCATCTAATTTAACAGGTTTGCCAAATTACAACTCAAAAAAGACGCTTTCGTCTATTTCCTTAATATACGATGTACTTCAATTGACGATACCACAGTCCCAAACTCTTGCTAACAGTGCTTTCTTTAATTTCGGTCCAGTTTGAAATACCTTTGCTAATATAAATTCTCTCCTTATATACGTTTTGCTACCCTATAAAAAATTATACAGCCGAGTTGGAGTTCGCGTCCATTTATCGAAGAACGCGAGTCCAACTCCATACAAAAACAAGTGAGAAAGTCGGTCAAGCCCGACTATAATATACTCTGTACCTCTCTCTCTCTCTCTCTCTCTCTCTCTCTCTCTCTCTCTCTCTAAGATTGTGCGGCGTTGGTTGTGAAAGGGTGGGTGGTGGGTGGCGGGGGTGGCCGGGAGTGATTCAGATTCACTTATTTGCTCATAACTTGAGAACCGCTCGTCCGATCTTTATCATTTCTTTGGCAAATCGATACATATTCCTAATGACTAACTATCTCTAGAAGGTACAAATCATCTATCTACAAAACTGTGGGAGATATGACGTTTTTTCAAAATTGTGGGGGCGGGAGGGGGCGTGGCAAAAATTGAAAATAAACTTGATCTGCCTGCAAGTATAAGAAGCATTTGTCCCATACATGTCAAACCTCTATCTCTTACCATCTCTGAGATCTGTTTGTTCATACGGACGGACAGACGGACAGACAGACGGACAGACGGACAGACGGACATGGCTATATCGACTCGGCTGTTGATGCTGATCAAGAATATATATACTTTATAGGGTCGGAAATGATTCCTTCTCCCTGTTACATACTTTTTGCACAAACTTACCCTATGTACCTTCGGTACAGAGTATAAAAATTTCAGCTGTTGACCGAGGGGGGTGGTGCGGGGGTAGGGGAAAAAGTCGAGTCCACTTTGGACGCTAGTTCTGCCAACTCGTTTTTTTCATATTTATACGATGAATTTCGATAGATATTGATATTTCGATACGATTTTTGATAACAAAATAAGCTGTCACAACAATTGGCGGTAAAGAAATGAAAGGTAAGATGCCGAAAAAAAGTATTTTGCTTTGGCAGCCCAGGCGAAGTTGGACTTCCATCTGAAATGATTGCCTCTCCACACGAAATACATTCCTTAAAAGCAACCATATATCGACTCTAAGCGATAAATAAATAAATTATGACTTTATTTTAATATTCAATTAGTGAATGGCTTGTAACTTACAAGCGCCTAAGTGCTACGTGGTAGACTCTCCGTACGCAACGCTACAAATTGATTTGATTAAACTGCATAAGCTGCATTTGTTGATTTTCAATTGCATTTAGCAAAATAATGTAACTCAAATTCATTAATTAAAAATTAAAAAAATTGCTTTTAAATACCACAAGCAACTGCAAGGCTATGATTGTTATCTTACCGATCCGCGATACCATGGATGACCAATGGTGAAGAGGAAAATTGATCGAGAAGAAAATATCCGAAACGTCATCAGCTCCATTATTTTCGCTTGCAACTAAGTGTAGGAGTCTGCCAGATGTTAAGCAAAAACTGAAAATTTCATAATATTTTTATGATAAGGTTCACGCCCCCGAATCACTTTTGCTCGTATGTGAACAGAACACACTCACAAAATTCGGTACTGCATTTGCGGTCACTACTCATTCGACTCCTACCGTATGAGAAAACGGAAGTATAATACAATTCGTACCATTTACCGTAATTGTGCTTGGAATAGTACGCTATTAAGCATTTACAGAGCTGGCCTGTGTATAGTACCTTCTCGAGTTTAGTATTTATTGCGTTCTAAACATAAGTACGGAATTTTTAGTGGTATTTTGAGAAAAGCATATGTTGACATATTTTAACCTATTTTAACATATTTTGATCTATTTCGAACCTATTTTAACATATGCTTTTTACCTAAAAAACATATTTTGGATATGATCATCTTAAAATTTTTAAATATTTTTATTAGCCCAATGCCAAAATTTTGAATTTTTTAGACCAAAAACAAAAAAAACCTGAAATCTGATGTCTAGTCATCAGCTTGCAACCCGAAATGCTCTAACAGTCTATCCTGCAACGTTTGCTTTCTACCAACTGTTGGTAAATTCAGTTCAGACAACTTTTCTTTAGTGCATTCACAGTTAAAATCAAAATTTCGTCTTTATCCATCTTGTGCTCGTCGTTGCTTGCCCTTTACATGTGCTGAAAATTAAAACTTATTTGTAAACAGAAATTTTCTTAACTTAATGGTTAATGCAATTAAATCTGTTTCATATATGTTTACGTTACGATACTCAATTTTTTCTCTTCAAATTTACTCAATTTTCCAAAATCAATATTCAAAATTTACGGCCAGAATTCAATAATTAAACAATTATCTGATCTGCCAATTTAAACATTCTTTGCTGGTTTACACGCTCTGTAGTATTACTTGCTCTGTTGTTCTGCCTCTGCTCACCGATGACGTCACTGACACATGCCACAATCTGCATCCGCCAGATCATGCATACAATTGTCTTCTGCCACGTAGATGCTGCTTCACAACCAGAATTAATCTTTCGATGAATATGGACCATAAAGATTCGCTATACAGCCTTTGCCACGAAAATATAAAACATCCTCTTTCATCTGCTCCGAAATGTCGAAATTATGCGCTATCCAGCCCTTGCTACGCAAAATTTACATTTCCTCGATTGCGTTGTACGGCCACACTGCTACCACGTATGTTTGTCCCGCTCAAACTCACATACACACACACATGCAAAGTTTCTGCTGCCTCAGCTTCGATGTTTCTTTGAATTACGATGCGCAATAAGCTCTTAATACGCATTTCGTGCTCTTTCCTTGGATTGCACTTCAAATTTTGTTGAATTATTATGCACTCACTCAGTTTTCGCTTCCGTTATGCTTTTTCACCTTTGTCTTTAGACTTTGTTCATAATTTAACACACATTGATTTCTGCAGGCATTTCACAAGTTTTTATCCTGTTTCTGACACCTAATTTGTAGGATGGCACGCCAAAGTCGCCAATAATAAATCTTGGACACTTGTAATTTAATGTTTATTGAATAGAATATGAATGTGATATGAACTTAGCATTAACATAATTAGGGATGATTTTTAAGCAACGAGCAACTACGAACGCACGACTCTAGACACACTTCTTTCTCGCTTGGCTGACGCAATCTCACTCAATTCTCAGAGCGAACTAGTTCTTCTCTTTTCTCAGCTAATGGAACAGTGTTGCGTGATAGACATATCGATAGTTAATTAATCGAATATTAAATCTTACCGCTTCTGTTGGTTTGTCTCTGAAACAGTCTGTCTCCCATAGATTTGGAATGAATCTTATATTATTCCACTTCATAAAAAGGGTCCCGTTTGAATGTCGAGAATTATCGAGGCATTGCAAAGCTTTCAGCTATCCCAAAACTGCTTGAGCAGTTGATCACCTCCCATCTGCAGCACCTATGTAGCTATCTCATATCTCCTTCTCAGCATGGTTTTGTTAAACGTCGATCGACGATGACAAATCTTCTTGAGTTTTCATTAATAAATCGCAGTTTTCAGTGCCGGTCACAAACTGATGTCAGTCTTTATTTTAGCAAGGCCTTTGATTCAGTTAATCATGTTTTTTAAAATTGTCACTTTTGGGTTTTCCCACCAAAACTTACTGAACTGGATCTCGTCTTATTTATCAAATCGTACACAACGGGTATTATTTAACAATGTATTTTCAACAGTTGTGAACGTGACTTCAGGTGTCCCACAGGGTAGTCACCTAGGCCCGTTGCTTTTTTGGCCTTTTGTAAATGACCTCCCACAAGTCATATCGTATACAACTGTATTTTATGTATGCAGATGACGTTAAAATCTGTCTACCATACGCCGATTGGTTCTTGCACAGCGCCTTCAACTTGACCTTAATGAACTGGAGAAGTGGTGTTCAAATAATCTTCTCTTGAACCATTCTAAATGCCAAATGATGACTTTTCCCCGCAGCTCACCTCACGTTGTCACCTATTCTATAGGGAATCATATCCTGGACTGAATTTCGCATGTAAGCGATCTTGGTATACTGTTTGACCAGAAATTGTGTTTCAACAGCCATATCGCAGCTACAGTAAATAAAGCCAAAGGTGTTTTGGCATTTGTTAAGCGTTGGTCCAAAGAGTTTGACGACCCTTACACAACTAAATCATTGTACATATCCTTAGTACGCCCTATTTTGGAATACTGCTCTAGTGTTTGGGGCCCACAGTACAAAGAGCAGCAATCACTAATCGAATCTGTCCAGAAACAATTTTTAATTTTCGCTCTTCGCAATCTGCATTGGGTCCCCAATAGGCACTTACCGCCGTACCGATCGAGGTTAAAATTAATCGATCTTCAATCTATGCATCACCGCAGAATATGCAATGGTGTCCCTATTCGTCCACAAACTTCCCCGGATTGGTAGATTCTCAATCGCTCCTCACTTCTATAGAATTTACAGTACCCTCAAGGTTCACCCGTACATTCCGGCCACTACGTTTGACACTCTGCAGGTCCAACTATGCCCTTCATGAACCTTTTCGTGTCTTATGCTCTAATTATAATTCCCTTTCATTTATTGTTTCGTTTGAAAAATCTTTTAATGTTATTTTAAGTGAAATTTATGAACACCTTGAAGTATCTAATCTCTAAACCTATTACTCTAAACATCTTTGTATTACGATTACCAATTGTTTTAAGTTAGCAGATCATTGTTAATCAAATAAATAAATAAATTAGATTATCAAGAGGAGCAAAATAAACTTATTTTGCGCCCAAAAAATTTCCATACACAAATCCAAATCCCACTAAAACACTCACTCGAGAATGACTCATTATTATTACCTGCTAGATCTGAAGTCATACGTCAAGTAAGATTAAGAACTAGTGAAAAAACGGTTTTAGTTCCCAATCAGGAGATACAGCCGGGAATAATAATAGCAAGCTCAATAGTAATAAGTAATAATGCATACTTTCGCATAGTAAATACTACTTCGAAAAATACAGAAATTGACAGTCAAAACATACAGTTTGAGTCACTTAATGACTTCGATATAATCCAGTTAAACAATGAAAAGTCAAGAGCAAGGGAAATATTGAAGAAATTAAAATTTCCTAAACAGTTAAAATCTAAACTAACCGAACTTTGCACTGAATACAGTGATAAATTTGGTTTAGAAACAGAAACTATATCCGCAAACAATTTCTATAAACAAAAGCTAAGATTGAATGATTATACACCTGTATACACAAAAAACTACAGAAATGCTGAGTCGGAAAAGCAAGAAATAAACGATCAGGTACAAAAACTAATTAAAGATAGCATTGTAGAACCATCCATCTCTGAATATAACAGCCCACTTCTCTTGGTACCCAAGAAATCAATTCCAAATTCAACGGAAAAAAGATGGCGTTTAGTAGTTGATTATCGCCAAATTAACAAAAGTTACTAGCGGACAAGTTCCATTTCCAAGAATAGAAGATATTCTAGATGAACTAGGTCGAGCGAAATACTTTCATGTCTCGATCTAATGTCTGGATTTCACCAGATAGAACTTGATGAGAAATCAAGGAATATGACATAATTTTCAACGAGCACAGGCTCTTATCGCTACACGCGATTACTATATGGACTTAAAGTCGCACCAAATTCTTTATGCGCATGATGACACTTGCATTTTCAGGTCTAGAACCATCGCAAGCATTTCTCTATGGATGACCTAGTAGTCATTGGATGTTCCAAACAACATATGTTCAAAAATTTGACAAACGTCTTCGAACTATGTCGCAAATTTAATTTAAAACTACATCCAGAAAAATGTTCATTCTTCATGCACGAAGTTACTAATGTTGGACACAAATGTACCGATAAAGGAATTCTCCCAGATGACAAAAAATATGACGTCATCAAAAACTATCTGATGCAGATAGTGCACGTAGATTCGTCGCTTTCTGTACCTATTATCGGAGATTTATCCAATATCGCAGAACATTCACGCCACTTGTGGCCCAGTGGTTAGTGTGCTGGACTGCTGGGCGGGAGGTCGTGGGTTCGATCCCGCCTCTGAACATCTAATAATAAAAAGTTTTTTTTTCTTTAGAAACTAGCTTTTAAACATGCGGTCACCTTCACCCAGCTATTGGCGCCAGCGTGAAGTAAGTAGCCATGAAAAAGCAATTTCTCAAACTTTGTTGTTCGGATCCGGCGTTAAACTGTAGGTCCCTTTCTCTTGTGTGAAAAATTTAAAAAAGCACACACGCCAAGAGATTGAGAGAAGCTTGCTTGGCCCCGTGGGAGAGCTGTATAGCCAGTTTTGCCTTACCTTTTACCTTTCACGGCACTTAACGAGGCTTTGCAAAAAGAACGTTCAATTTCAATGGACTCCAGAATGCAATAACGCATTCGAGTACTTAAAAGAAGCATTAATGAAACCAACATTACTGTAGTACCAGACTTCAATAAAGATTTTGCATAATCAAAGACGCTAGCAAACACGCATGCGGAGCGGTATTAACCCAGGAGCATAATGGAATGCAACTTCCGAGCTGCGTGTGCCTCCAGATCTTTTACACAAGGTGAAAGTAACAACTCAACTACAGAGCAGGGAATTAGCTGCTATACACTGGGCAATAAAAACACTTCAGACCTTACGTTTATGGAAGGCATTTCCGTAAAACGATCACAGACCGTTAAATATATCTGTTTTCAATGGAAAAATCCAAGTCTCACAAGAATGAGACTTGATTTAGAAGAATAGTAGTAGTAGTTGTTTGATTTATTCATAAATATTTATAATTTGTGTTAAAAAAAAATGCACATAGTGACTATATTATAAATAAATGCTGGTATTCTTTTGGAGCATGGCAATTGAGACCGTTAGCCTCCATACTTTAAGTGGTCCTCAATACTCAATTTCCAGTTACTACACTTGACTTCCCTGGTCGTCCCGAGATATCAAATCGTTCACCGGTAATAGTGCGTAAGAGAACCACTCATAGGAAAATAACTATATTGATTAACATTAACAGTAATTCAAAAATAAACATTATAATACATGAGTTGATATTACAAAATATTCATTAATTTAATGTCAACATTATAAAATTCTCTACAAATAAAATTGACACTCTAAAACGCTAACTGAATGTCGCTTATCCCTTAACGAGATTGGCCAACACTTCAGTATTCTCCTGATAAGGGTGCCTGACACCGAAACATAGATGGAAATAAGTCTGCAGACAAACTAGGTACCAGACTAGGCACTACCATCGAGCTCCTTTGAGAGAAGAGCACGATAGGGATGCCTATAGCTACCTACAAGCTTCACATAAAAACGAAACACTACGTCTTGCAAATGACAGGTGGAAAAACCTTCCTCGTGTTCAGCAGCAAGACTTACGTGGCCAACATTCAATCAAAAACGCACTAACACACTTCTGCGTCTACAGAAGGGAACACATAGCACTTCTGGTAGAGCTCTAACAGGTCACTGTCTTAGTGGCAGACACACAGTACACCTAGGTGTAGCACACCATGACTTCTGTAGAAGTTGTAAATATGAAGAAGAGGAGGAAACGGTACAACACCTCCTGTGCCACTGCCCCGCTCTGAGTAGGAGGAGACTTAGAACCCTAGGTCAACCTTTCTTTACCAATCTATCTGAGATGTCCGAGATAGAGATCCCAGCCCCCTCGGGATTAAAGGGTTTAACAGGGAATATATGGCATCGCAACGGGCCCATGAGGCCTAAGTGGGAGAGGGACATGTCGCTCTCAGCCATCGCAACCTAATCTCCAACCTAGGGGTGTCCAAAATAGTTTAAAATTTCGAGGACACCCCAAATCTTATAAAAACCCTAAACTCCTAAAACCATAAACTCCTAATCACCCAAACTACAGAAAGCACCATAAATCAGATAATTGACAAATTAAAAATTTCCGTTAAAGGAGAATCAGTCAAGTTATTTCAGCAAAATTAAAGAATCTCCAGCAGAAAACAAAACTGCCAATCAATACACACAAAAGAAATTGAGCAACTAACAAATAGTTTAGAATGCGCTTACATAAATGATGGACTTACCCCTGAACTAGCATCAAAATATAGTACAGAACGCGTAAAAGCCATGACATCCAACTGCTCTATTGATAGAGTAAAACTTATCATGCAGGCAGGTAGCTGCACAACCATGAATGACGCTATCGCCAAATTTGTCAACATTTGCACTGATGCACCGGAAAACTGACTCAGTCCTATTTTATTCGAACTATCACGGAAACAACAGCCGTGGTAACTACAACAATGGACGGGTTCAGTAGCATAATAACGGAAACAGAGGAAGAGGTTACCAAGGTAATCAGGGATACCGCCAAAGTAATAACAATGGTTAGAATAACCGTGGCCGAGGTACCAATAATGGCAACTATAGAGGACATTTCAATGGCAACTACAGAGGCCAAGGAAACCAAAATAATTGGCGAGGACAAAGTAACAATCACAACATCCGAACAACAAATTCGGAAAACGCTCAACCCCCCTTGAGCAACAACAATCAGTAAAAGTATACTCAATCAATCTCAATCTAAGTAATATAATTACAGTTCGAAATGCAGAAACAAAATCAAATTTGACATTTTTGATTGATAAAAGAGCAGATATTTCGGTGATAAAACACCAACAAAATGAATATTACAACATAAATACAAACAGTATAAGCAATATAACAGTTATTGGTCAAGGGACAACACGTTCTTATGGTCTAGTACATCTGGAATTACTCACAGACAAGTACATTGTACCACATGATTTCCATGTAGTGCCAGAAAACTTTTCAATACCAACAGATGGTATATTGGGCTATGATTTTTTCAAAAAATTGAATTGTTTATTAGTTTGTAGCAAGCTGTTGATCAAGTCGGTCGTTTTAATCTCTGCCCTGCACTCGCTTCTGGTTGCTGTGTTACTGAGAACAATTGTCTTTAATTTGGATTTTCTCCCAGTTAATGTTCGCCTTCATAACAACTAAATTTAAAAACAGTGACTTTGAACATTAATTACAATAATATTTGCATACATATGTTGTGCCAATAAAACGCAAAAACAAAACAAATCAAGTATTGTTGTTTGTTTACATTATTGTACTGCAATCACTTCAGTTCGTGCATCTCTCTCACTTGTGTCCACCGCTCTCGCGCGATTACAGTAGGATCGCTTATTTACTGAGCTCTACTCCTCGAAAGCACAAGTGAAGTTTGCTGTATCTGCTCTAGCTGTATCGCTCTCACTGAAGTTAACTGAACGCCAAATCATTGTGCTCTCCGTTTGTTTAACCTGCTGCTCTTGTTTTGGCTCCAGCTCTTATACATATTTGGATTCTGTTGAATTGGATTTGTTCTGCCTGCACATATTGAGTCTCGCTTGCACTGCTAGCAAATGAATTTGGTGGCACATTAGTGGAGATTCGTATCTTATCTGTTGGCTATGTGATAACTGCTCACATAAAAATGCGCCGGTGCTGGGTACTAATGGTCGGCTAAATGATCTCATTTCCAAAAAATGAGACATTTCTCACTTTGGAATCGCAGTTTCTTGGTCTAAAACTGCTGAGCGAATCTCCGAAAAGAAAAATACCTAACAACAATTTGTTTCCGGTCCAACTGGTAGCTTCACCCGCTAGCCGAGCTCCACCTGAATCGCTGATTACTCCACATCATAATGCCTTATCACTACCGGTGCAAGATGCTGCAACCTTTCATACACTTACTGGAACGGCTATACAAATCAATACTATGCCTAATATAATACAGGTTGCCGTTGGCACTTTGCCAATGGATATCACTTGTGCCGAACAATGCGACGCTCCCGCGGATGTTGCCTTTGCAAATTTTCCGGCTCCCTACATTTGCTGCTTCTTGTATTGGCGCTTCTGCTGCTGGCACCTTTGGCTGCTGGGGAAATCGTCTCTGTTTCATGTGCTGCGACCAATGATGCTGCTGCTGCTTCTAATTTTGTTGTCGCCAATGAAGCCAGTAATATTAATAATAAAACTGCTGCCCCCTGCAGTCTCTAACGCCGCTCTGAGACCTCTGAAGGCCGTGGCACTCTCCATCGCGATCCTGGATTGCTACGTAGGGCAGCTGTCTCGAAAAGCTACTTGCCCGACTCCTTGCCCGACGCTACAGTAGATGAAGTCAAAAACCATCTTCATCTGAATCTTCGCCGACCCTGCAGAAATCTCGGTGTTGAAATATAAATTTAATTATACACGTAAAATTTCTACTTTTAAAATTTTCTTCCTGAAACACTTGTTTCTAGACACTTGAACCTGCACTCTGGCCGGAGTATACTATTGTATACGAATTTAGGAGTGATGAATCACCCCCTGAGTCCCAATCCTACAAATTCAAAACTCAAAAAACTAAGCTGCATCTTTTCCATTCACTACCAAAATGTCCGCATTTAAAAAAAACTTCCAGTTTTTCATTTCATTTGCTTTTGGCTGTGCTGTGCTGCGACGCAAACGTAGTTCACATGGGAAGCAGAAGCACAAAAATCAAAACCCGAAGCTGTGCTTTTGCTTTGCTGTGAGAATTTCGGAAGCATAGCAATAGCACATTTGAAATACTTTCGTAGCCGTGCTGCTGTGCTGTTGAAAAAGCATAGCACTCTAGCTGGGAAAGTTCAATAGCACACATATTTCAGCACAAATTTAGGGTAAAATTTTTTTGTTTTATAAGTATAGAATTAAAATAAAAAATTAATACCGCAAAAAATAAAACAAAAGATGGTGAAATTATCAGATGTAAGTCTTTATTCAAAATGGGATGCCTGCAGCTCTTACCATTTCTGAGATCTGTACGTAATATTGCTGGT
This sequence comes from Lordiphosa stackelbergi, assembly GCA_018904235.1. NCBI lineage: Eukaryota > Metazoa > Arthropoda > Insecta > Diptera > Drosophilidae > Lordiphosa > Lordiphosa stackelbergi. The sequence continues at coordinate 4,621 of JAEIFU010003276.1, read as the reverse complement.
ATAAAATATTTATCCCCGAATGTCTTTCGGGACTCGAACCTGTTCTAAAAAAATCTACTTTTGGACTTATTTAGGCAAAGTATTCATAAGTATTATTCATAAGTATTATTCAAAATATTCGTTGAAAATGGGATTTAAGGGAATTAAGATTCACCGGGCCGTCGATGACAGCAGAATAGCTTGTGACAACACTGAGGTAGCAAAGAATAAAGAATTTACATCGGCGCAAAACAGCGCTCCGGGAGGGATGTTTTTAAACGAAAAGTTGCTAGTCCTAGATGAATTCATAATGCAGGCCATTCACGACGCTATAGAAAGAAAAAAACTCATTTTCCTCGCTAAGTTTAATGGCATCATGGTACTGGTACAAAACTGTCTATACAAACGATTCTCTTTATGGCAGAGTTATGTTGGAGCAAAACATTTTACCTGTTAAAGGAATATGACATGGCAATACGAAACGGAAATACTGTGCTGTAAATATTTTACAAGCACAGAACATCATTACAAATTCTGTCAAAATAGGCCGGTGTCAAATTAAAAGCAGAAGAAATAAATTAATTAAAATCATTTTGAGAATGGCTCCTCGCAAATCTATTAACGTTTGGGAGCATTTCGCAAATAATGAAGAAATCGGAAAAGCGGTGTGCAATCTGTGCCAAGTGGAACTCAAGAATAATCGTACATACAATTTGAAAATGCATTTGATTAAAGTCCACAAAATGAGCTTTAATTCCGATGAGACCCTATCGACCTTGGATCCTAAGTCCTGCATGTTGGGAAAAGATTGCAGCATAAAAGTTAAAATAAATAAAAAAATATTATTTCGGTAAGCATAATCCCAAATAGTGATTTGGTTCAATTATACTTTAAAGTATTTCTATTAATGTATTTTTATTCTTTAGGTCTTATATCGGACTAGTTACTGAAGACTCTGTGTCATTTAATGTTCTTAATTCTCCCAATTTAAGGAACATTATTGATCCGATATGCCGTGCTTTGGGGGAAAGACTTGGCCAGCGAATAACACTTAATGCTGAAAATACAAAATCAACCTTAAGGAAAGTTGCCGAGAATGTAAGAAACAGTTTAAAAAGGGAAATGAGCAAAAGGCTTATATCCTTAAAGGTTGATAGTGCCACGAGGCTGACAAGAAATATATTTGGAATAAGCGCTCAGTTCATTTTGGAAGATAAAGTGACATCACATATTTTGGGCATGGTGGAATTAAAAGGCATTGGAGCAAGTGCCTCAAAAAACCTGGCAGAGGAAATAATTAAAACATTAAGAAGATATGATATTGAACTAAACCAAATTGTGTCAATAACTTCCGACAACGGAGCCAACATGATTAAAGCTACCAAGACATTATCCAATTACAATTCACTTGAAGATTTAGATGAAGACTCGAACCAAAAGTACTTGGAAAATGTCGGAAACCAGGAACAACCATCAAATCTTCGCGTTGGACATATTCAAGTTTGTAGATGCGCAGCCCACACCGCTCAATTATGTGCACTAGACGTGATTAAAGACAGTGAACTAAAAGGACTACTGATTAGTTGCAGAAATTTCACCAAATTCATTCGGAAACCTTCAAATGGGTTTAAAGACACGTTTGAATTGCGAAACATAAGTCTTCCGAAACTTGATTGTGCCACCAGATGGGGTTCAACGTATTTAATGATACAATCATTACTGGCTGCAAAAGACGTATTAATTCGTGTGGAGTCTGTACAGGGCAATAACTTTGATGAAAAGTTTGATAACAATGATTATCTTTGGGAGTTTATGGAGTCCTATTGCGCAGTATTCGCTCCTTTACAAGAAGCAATAGTAAAATTTCAAGCGGAGAATTTACACTATGGAAATTTTTACGCGCAATGGCTAAAATTTAGAATCCGCACTGAAAAAATTGTTAATGAAAATGAAGCTAAAGACCTTATACATAAAATTGGAATCAAAGTTTTAGAGAGCATTGAAAAGCGAACTTCGAAGATGCTTGAAAACGAAAGTCTAAATGCGTGCCTATTTCTGGATCCACGATATCACCACACTCTAAGTGCTGAAAACAGACAAGATGCTGTAAATTGTTTAAAACATCTATGGGAAAAATTACGCTCTGTCTCTTCTGTATTGGAAATCACCACTAATGAGTCGATTTCATCTTCGAAAACAAACTCCTTCATAGACGAAGATGAAGAAATGCTGAATTCCTATTTGACCAATAAGCTTAAAGCATCCTCTAGTGCTAGCGAGGTTGTTTATAAGGATGTCTATTCTAAAATTGCTAACCTGCATCTTGAATTTGTGCGCAGCGACAGCGATGTGTTAGAATTTTGGAAAGAGAGGAAGCATGCCGATCCTGAACTGTACAGGTTAAGCAACGTTTGCTTTGGCATTCCTCCAACTCAGGTAAATAACAATGCATTTCTAATTAAAATCAATTTCATTCCATTAATTTTTCATGTAATTTTTTATCTGAAAGGTTACCATAGAACGAGCGTTTTCGTCCTTAAGGATTATTTTGACGGACAACCGCAATAGACTGAGCCGTGATATCTTGGAGGATATTTTGCTAGTGAAGTTAAATGCTTCCTTCTTAAACGAAGCGATCAACAATCTGCCGTTGTTTGGGGAAGAGGACGAGGAGGACATAAGCATTACAATATAATTACACAACATTATGTATATACAAATATATGTATATGTACAATATTAATGTTCTAATTTTTATCCAAACATAAGTAAACACTTTTATAAAGCAACTCAGAATATCTTATCATTTGCTGCTGGGGCCAATACAGTGGCGGATCTAGGAATTGGCTAAGGGGGGAGGGCTAAGGACACTCAAGATCACTCAAGATTGTTCGGATCTCATTATGCTTTTAAGAATAGAAAGATCTTAGGCCTAGGATATTATATAAAAAGATTTTGAGAGGTTTAAGAGGTTTGTTGTTGTTTTGGTAAACGCTTTTTTTGGTCATAAAATGAAAACGACTGAATATTTTTCAAAACTTTTTTTTTCTATTAATTCGGTCACTCAATGGCTACAAATTGTTAAGCAACTTATTTGAAATGGCCTGTTCTCTGGTCTCTGTTGTCAAAACTAAAGTGGCCCATGAAAGGACGACGCTATGACGCGATTGAGGATATAAAGAAAGCATATAAGAAGAAGCTAAACAAGCTTACAAAAAATTATTCAAAAAAATGATTTGAAGCACTTAAAAAGTCCTTCGAAGATTGGAAGAAACTTTCATATTTATACCAGTTACTCGTACACAGAGAAAAAAAAGCTCCCCGTAGAATGGATATTCAATTATCTACATTAAGATCCGTTTTTTTAAATATATTTTGCACATTTTTCAGTTCCGTTGGATGAAGAATAAAGATCAATGAAATATTTTATTTCTGATATATCCTTTTTAAGCGAAAATAAATCGATTTCGAAAATATCAATGGATCCCAGTGTATATCAAAAAGTGTATGAACACCTAGATCTCAGAGGTTATAAGAGCTAGAGCCGAACGTACGAAACACCTGTCTACCAAACTGTGGAAGTTATGACTTTCCAAGTGGCAGGGACGGGAGAAAGCGTGCCAAAAATTGAAATAAAATTTATCTGTCTGCAAAATAGTATATGTCCCAAACATGATAAACTTCTATCTTTTAACATCTTTGAGAGCTGTTTGTTCATACGGAGAGACAGATGGTCATGGCTATACTAACTGAAATGACGGTTTGTGATGACATTGTATGAATATTTTGCCTAAAGGATTACAAAAGTTGATTTTTTTTAAAATCTGTCTTCCGCCAAAACGCAGCTTCCTCATACTAGCCACAGGTGCGAGCCACGTAAGGCATTCCGTCTTTACTTTTGAAATATTTTCATATATTACTGATTCAGTGTTGACAGAGAGGGAGAATGGTCTGTTGAGTTTAACAGAACAATTAAATTTGGATTTGAGCTTAGAATATAACGTGCGTATCTGAGGAAATTTTAATTGCGATAAATATAAATAAAAACGTCTTATCTCCGACAGTTTTATAGATAGATGATTCGTACCTTCTAAAGATTGGTAGTCATTGGCAAAATGTTTCGATTTGCCGAAGAAATGATAAAGATCGGATGGGCGGTTCTCAAGTTATGAGAAAAAAGTGTAAAAAAGACGCCTCCCACGCACCCACAAACAACACCGCGTTGAGAGAGAGAGAGAAAAAACTTAGAGATGAGCACAGTGGCAGCGACGCATTCAGCATATACACCGGGTACAGAGTATGTTATAGTCGGGCTTGACCGGTTTTCTCACTTGTTTATTTTAATTCTATACTTATAAAACAAATAAATTTTACCCTAAATTTGTGCTGAAATATGTGTGCTATTGAACTTTCCCAGCTAGAGTGCTATGCTTTTTCAACAGCACAGCAGCACGGCTACGAAAGTATTTCAAATATGCTATTGCTATGCTTCCGAAATTCTCACAGCAAAGCAAAAGCACAGCTTCGGGTTTTGATTTTTTGCTTCTGCTTCCCATGTGAACTACGTTTGCGTCGCAGCACAGCACAGCCAAAAGCATAAATTTCAGTGCTATTGCTATTTTGCTGACAGTTTTTGAAACCC